>PVJO010007254.1:0-83107 GCA_004026905.1 Hystrix cristata
GAAAACCAAGATATATCATATACAGGTACAAAATAACCATGTTGAGTGTGGTCATTATGTATACAGTGTACCAATACATATTCTTGGTAAAAAAAAAAAAATTAAAAAAAAAAAGAGTACAGTTTCCTCCATGCTACCACTGATCTTGGTCCCTGGGCCTGTGGCATTGTTCCACGCACTGGTGTCCCAACATTCTCTTCTCTATATCAGCCACAGTCTCAGGCCTATTTTTCTGACATTGCCCATAAATTTTTCCAGTAAATAATCCGTGGCATATAATGTGCAAAAGACAAAAATTGCCTCACATATACTTGGGTCCTCATACATGTTTTTTTAATGAATGAATGGGCAATGACCATGCTCTATAGACTAGAGCCTACAGGGAAAGACAGAGCAGTAGAATATAAGCATTTCTAAGAGCACATCATGGGCTTTCTACTTGGATGATCTTGCTGGAGCCCTTCCTGGAGGAAGTGGGCTTCAAGCTAAGGCCTGAGGCATGACTTTGGGCTAGCCAAAGGTAGGAGGATAAGGCAAAGAAAGAACAAGGTTTATTCAAAAAGGAAAGACTCCACAAATAAAAAATAAGAAAGGCTGTCACTTACAGCAGTCCAGAACCATAAGTAGGAGTCTTTGTAAAATACACTGAGTTTAGACTGGATTAAGGGTAAGAACTGCCAAGCTCTGACTTATTCCAGACAACAGAAAAGTCCAGTCAATGGAGAAGTAGAAGAGACCAAATTACACCTCTGAACTCCGTTGGTTGCAAGGGGACTTAGGAGAACACAGGCCCAGTTATGGAGAAGCAAAGCTTAAATCTGCTAGAGCATCCAAAAGGTTTCTCTTTAAGCCAGGTTAGACAGGATCACCCCCGATAAAGCCAGTTAGGCCTGTTAAAGGAGGTAGCATTGTCCCAGTTAAATCTGACTCCTAAAACAAACATGAAGATAGCAAGAGGACATTGGCAGAAAGGAGAAATACCCTACCCCATCTGCCTTGGGTTGAAGTTCTCTCCCTGTCTCCACAGGTTGCTGACTCTTTAATAGGGCAAAGTAAAGGTACAGTAAACATACACTTTTCCCTCCTTTCTTTGTCTGGGCCAAAAATATTTAAACAGACTGTTTAACTCATCTTAACATGCGGCGTTCAACAAACATGGGCCTCCTTCCGTAAAAACTGGCAAATAAAGAATAACTGCATATACACAAAGACCTAAGAAGTCATAAGGATATAGTTAGGAAGACTTACAGCAAACGTCCCTACATAAGTCACTCTTACCAACCACGGCACAAAATATAAGGGAAAAATTGCTAATTTGTAGTCTTCACATGACTTGAAGCTATTGAATTTCTAAAGGAATTCTTAATAAGAAAAGAATCCTAGAACATAAAAATATTGTGGCAGTGGAAAAAATATATATATTGAGTTTTAAAAGGCAATAGACACAGGTAACAGAAGATTGTTGCATAAAATCAAGTCAGTTCATTTAAAGAATGGATTTGAAAGTTTTCCTAAAACCCAGGGAGAAAGGATGGGGGAGCATAAGCAGATTGGGGAAGAGATTTGAGAGCTACATGTACACATAATTGGTCCTCCTGAAGAACAGAAACGGAGCATAGAAATTTGTTGTAAAAATTGGCTCACATGATTGTGGAGGCTAAGAAGCTCACGATATGCTGTCTCCACACAGCAGAAAAGCCAGTGCTGTAGAGCTGGGGTCTGAGTCCCGTGAGAACTGAGGGTTTCAGCTCCAGTCCAAATCGGAAGGCTTCCGACTGAGGAGTGCCACTCCCATGTCTCAGGCTGAGGACAAGAGAAACCAGCGTCTCGGCTCACATAGTTGGACAGAGGGACCAAATTCTCTTTTCCTCCACTATTTTTTGATTCAAGTCCTCATTGGAGTAGCTGATCCCCATCCGCGTGAGGAAAGCAGTCCTCTGCTGAATCCGTCAGTCCAAATGCTACTCCCATCAGGAAACATCCTCACAGACACATCCAGAAACAATGTTTACTCAGTATCTTGGCACTCAAGGTCCAGTCAAGTTGGTATAAAAAATTAACTGTCACGGATAGGTCATCATTTCCATTATATTGTATTGGTTACTCAGATGAGCCTTTTAATTATGGGAGGACAAAGCAGAAATACTCAAATGCATTAAATACTCAAAAACACCAGGAGGCAAGAATCATTGAGGATCATCTTGGAGGCTAATTATCACAGACCCATACTCAGTCTCAATCCTAACCCCAGTGCCACATGTATCCCTCTAAACCTAAATCTAAAAGGGAAAAGGGGTGTGTGTGTGTGTGTGTGTGTGTGTGTGTGTGTGTGTGCGTGTGCGCATGTGCGTGCACACACCCATGTTGAAGCACAGTGTGTCAAGTACTGGAAAAGAAGGTTGAAGTCAAATGTTGGGTACCTTGGAACACCAGACTGAGGCATTAGGGCCTGATTCTCCAGACACCGGTGTCACTAAAGGTTTTGAGCATGGGAGCAATATGATTATATTGGTTTCCAAGTCATCATCTATCTGCATTATGGCAGATAGCAGATAAAGAAGGACAGTGACACCGGGGGATCGGTTTAGAGACTACTGCAATAATCCAAGCAAGATGAGGGTCTGGACTAATCAGTGAAAGCAGAAGTAGAGAGGCAGTGATATATTCAAGAGACATTTCCAAGTCAGAGTGAGCATTTGTTAAAAAGCCCAGCAGAACTGAACCAAGTGTTAATTTCATCACAAACCTCTACAATACCTGACATCTAAGCTCAACTTTAACCCCAACCTCAAGCTCAACCTTGACCCCAGCACTGTAATTATTATGTCCGTGAAGAGTGCCATGGTAGCAAGGGACAGAATCCCAATTCGAGCAATTATAAATTAAAAAGAGAACTTATTGTTTTATATAACTGAAAAGACCAGGGAAAGAAGTTCAAGTATAAACATGTTCTGATCCAGGGGCTCGAATGATGTCATCAAGGATTATCTCTCTTAGTCTTCAGAAAGGCTTTCTTAATTCTGAAGAGCAAATGACTTTGATAACCCAAGACTCATATTTTAAAAGCTCAGCAAATTCAGAAAAAAGAGTCTCCAGGCCCAAATGTGGAATCCATCCCTGAACCTATCCCCAAAGCAAGGGCGATGGGACATTGATTGTCCAGACTGGTGTATGTCATTTTTAACCACATAAATGGTACCAGCCTGTACACATGCAAGTTTTAAGATACATCCACAGACACTCTGCTACGGTTTGGATCTAAAATGTCCCCCAAAAGCTCATGTGCTGAATCTTGGTCCACAGTGTAGCAGCGTTCCGAGGTGGGGCCTTTGGGAGACGACTGGCTCGTGGGGGTCCTGAGCTCACCCATGGATGGATTCACAGCTTAATGAGCTCTGGAGGAGAGGTTTTGTTATAAAAGTGAGCTTTCTGTCTTTGCTTCCTGGCTGCCATGAGGTGAGCAGCGTCACTCTGCCAGCTGCTCCCCGCCATAATGTTCCGCCTCACCACAGATCCAGAAACAATAGAGCCAAGTGACCATGGACTGGAACTTGCGATGCTGTGAGCCAGAATAAATCTTTCCTACTTAGAATGTTGATTACCTGTTATTTTGTCTTGGCAATGGAACTATGATTAACTAGGTAGAGCCTAGTTTCTCTCACCTCAAATGTGGAACAAACTTAGTGACTCATTCCTATTGAGTAGAATGTCACAGAAGTGTCAGTGTATGACTTCCAAGTCTAGGTCACTAAAAAATTGCCCCTTCTCCTTTATACACTCTTGGATCACTCACTCTGGGAGTAGTCAGCTGAGACATCATGAGGGTGATCAAGCAGCCCTGTGGAGATCAGACCTCCCACAACAGTCAGCACCAACTGACAGCCATGTGAGTAAACCTCCTTAGAAATGGATCCTCCCACCCCAACCAACTCTTCAACCACTTCTGCTTCAGCTTGCACGTCCACTGTAACGACAGAAAAAGTGCCGAGCCAGAACCTCTTAGCTAAGCTACTCTAGGTTTCGTGACTCACAGAAACAGTGACTATAATGTGGGGTGTGGCATGCACACATAGTCTCAGCACTCAGGAGGTTGAGGCAGGTAGATCACAAGTTTGAAGCCAGCCTGGGCTACATAGAGAGCGCAAGGCCAACCCGGACTACGTGGTGAGATCCTGCCTCAAACAAAACAAACAAAATTATGAAAATAATAAACATTTCTTGGTGCTGAAAGCCACTAATTTGGGGAACCTTTGTTATATAATAATGATCAATGCACGTCCTGCTATTATCACTCAGTGTTGTGGTTCTTAGCTCACATATTGATACATGCAGGTGAAGTTATTTATTCTGACTGCCATCACCACAGTTTATTAATCTGCTCCCCTAACACTAGACTTCCAGCTTGTGTCCAGTTCTGTTGTTTCTTTTTGTAATTTCTTTTGCCATTACAAACTGTGCCACAGTGAACAAAACTTGTGCACACCTCCATGGGTACATGTGTCAAAGTTTTTTAAGCGACATATTAAAATTTTTCTGCACAGTGCCAATTTGTTCCCCAAAGTAAATATTCCGAGATATCCCACTAGCTATGTGGGAGAGACACACCACCACCCCGTCGATATTGTCAGATTTTCCAACTTTTTGCCACTCCAAAGAGTGGAAAGCATCTCTTTGTTCCATTTTGCATTTCCCTGACAATTAGTGAGTAATGCCTCAGTACATGGCTGTCCAGAGCCTGCAGCAATCCTGGATGCAAAGCTTATCAGATCACTCCAGGGTCTTTCACTTCCTAAGGGATTTCCCATGATCCTCTACGTCCTGGGCAAGTTTGGTTCTTCCTCACCAGCCGGATGGAATACCTAGAAGTGCTTGGGTCAGCTGGCATATCCAGGAAGGAGGAGGGTTCCAGACTGCAATCCAGGCTCAGTCAGTTCCAGGACCAGGGCTGGCACCACCCCTCCCTTTCCCTCAGGACGTGTGACAGCCAGCTGCAGGAGCTCAGCCAGAGTACAATCTTCCTTTAAAAGCACCCAAGAATTCCTCCCTCTGCAGGGCCGCTCAGGGGGGCAGAGTGGAATGGGGAGGACAGAGATGCTCCCAGCCCCAGCTCCAGGCACTGGGCAGCCCCCCCCCCCCCGCTCATGCCCTGAGGACCTAGCCAAGGGGAACAGAGGAACAGGGACAGCTTTGGGCTGCTCTGCTCAGTTTCAGGGATGCAGCCATTGTGCCTGCGATGCGGTGCACTATTTATCAGCATTCAGTCATTTGCAAAGCACCTTCACAGTTGTCGTCATATCCACATGTGCAGATATTTGACATTTTAAAACATCTTCTGGTTTTAATACATTAATTTTCAAAGGGAAATTTTTCTTATCCATGCCCAACATCAGTTGCCAAAAAACAGCAGGTGGTTATAGAATAAAATAAAAATAAACAACGTTAGTAAGCTCTATTAAATACCAACATCTACTTTCTGAGTAAGAAAGTAGGAGGAAAAAAGAAGCTGCAAGCATTAAAAATGTTTTTAGCTGCAGATTGAGACTTTCTCTGTGATTCAATATTATTCAATATCACTAAGTTATTTTGTGAAAGAAATCAGTAGTTTTTCTCCAGAATTTACTCTCACCTTCCATTTTAATTGAGTAATGATCATCCTATGGTGGCGACCTTATTTTCCTGCCCTCCTTGTAGTTTAGAGTGGCCCAGCTCATTCTGAATAAACTGTAAGTGGTTGCCATTTCCGAGCTGAGGTGGGTGCCTCCTCCATGCTCTCTCCCCTTCCAGCTCCCTGGTCTAGTGACATCTTGGAAACCACGTGTTAAAGAGGTAGAGTCACTCACTCCCCGGAAGGACTTCATGGATGGGATGTGACCCACACCTGTTGCAGAGCTAAGGATTATTAAATGAACAAGGAATACATTAGAATTTCATTTGTGCCATTACATGTCTGGGTCTCTTTGTCACAGCCACTTAGGCTACTATAATATTCACCAAAACCCACAATATTTGCTGTTAGTGATATTCATGCCACACTCTAGGAAGTAATGTATAGCAGTGATTAGGATTACAGTTTGGGTATATAAGAGACCTGTGTTAAATCCTGGCCCTGCCACTTGCTAGATGTGTGAGCTTGGGACTGTTAGTTAACCTCACTAAGCCTCATGCTAAAGTGGGCCTAACCAAAAAAATAAAAATAAAAAAAATAAAGTGGGCCTAACCCCCTTTCCATCACATAATGTTTCTATAAAAATTCAGTAAGAATGTGCACTATGTGTAATTAGTTTCTAAGGCATACCCTGGTTGTTTATTTTAACTTTAAATGTTTCCTAAATCTAGGAGTGGATTTAATAGCTGAATTTCCTCCCCCCTTTTTTTTCCTCCTTCTTTTCCTGGAAAGTTCTTATTATATAAATGGTGTAGGACTGAGGACATACTGTTAGGTAAAGCTCTTAGTAAGTGTCTGATAAAGAACAGCTGTTATTTTTACTATCCTGGCTCCAGTAGAGAGTGTTTCCAGATCGGCTCATTCAACTTCTACCTCAGAGCTTGCAGGCAAGAGGCTTGTTGGCTAAATCTGGCCCAAAGGCATATTTTGATCAGTCTAGTTCATTTGAATTAATTTCCATAATTTGAAAACTGAAAGAATTCATAGAGCAATCTGGATTTCCTTTTTTTGAGACAGGGTTTCACTAGGTAGTCCAGGCTGGACTTGAACTCATGATCCTTCTGCCTCGGCCTCCCAAAAGCTGGGATTACAGGTGTGCACCACCATACCCGGCCAGTCTTAACTATAAAAAATTTAGAAAACTTTACTTAACTGGCCTGTATTCCAGTATTGCATTCACTGGTTGGAGCTATACACCAGTGCCCTCATTAGAAGCCAACTTACCCCTTCCCCACTGCTTCCCCCATTGTACACCTCCTGGCCCCGCCAGGCAGGTGGCCGTGGGGTGCCTCTGACAAATGGGACATTCTCAGTACCTGCCGCATGTCGCTGCTCCTTTGGTTGAACTGGGGATCTGTCTGGTGAGTTGGGGAGGCGGCAGATGGTCCTGCTGTAGCCCTGTGCCGTGATGGACCTGCATAATATCAGTGCGGTGGGCAGCACGTCTCAGTCAGGCAGGAAGATAATGAAGACCTCTTTCCTAATCTCACAGCTGGAGTGGCGTTCAGTTTTAACGCTGGAGATTGTCATGTGACGTCAAGAAAGCCAGACTCAGAAAGACATGCATCACATGTTGTGTCTTATAGGTGGACTCAGGGGTGGGGGAAGATGACATGAAAGTAGAAGGGACACTAGTAGAGAAGAAAAAAGGAGAAGGGAAATGGGAGGGGGTAGATAAGATCAGTGCATGATACATGCATGCATAATGTGCCACAAGAAAACCAATTATTCCTTATAATTTATATACACTAAGAAAAAATTCACCAAGTAAAATCTATCAATTTTCTTTATTCGAGTGTAACATGCAAACAGAAAAGTCCATGTTATAAATGTGCAGCAAAATAAATTGTCTCGGACTGAATGCAAGCACAGAACTGAGAGTGAGGTAGAGAAGAGCAACACACGAGGGACGTGTCCTGCCCACTTGCGATCCCTCGCCACCCCTCCCTGCACATCCCTCAGTACTCCCTTAACAGCATAGATCAGTTTCTCCCATTTCTGATTTTATGTAATCACACAGAGTACGCAGCACAGCTTCTTTTGCTCAGCATTAGTTAAAATTCACCTGTGTTGTTGCCTGTGTTTGTACAGTGCCCCACGTCACTGGCACATGCTATCCCACCTATGAACATATTACATTTATCTGTTCTCCTATTGAGAGACATTTGGTAACATCCAGATTGGATTATTACAAGTATGGCTGCTATGAATATTCTAGTGCATGCCTTTTGTTGAATAAATAGCCACACATGTATTTTGTACATGTATGTTTCTTCCTTCGCTGGTCATTTTGGATGGAATTGCTAGGGCATAGTACTTGCATAAGTTCAGCTTTAGTAACTACTACCAGGTTTCCAAAGCTACCACACCATTTCTCATTCCTACCAGCCAAGTGTGAGAGCTTCACTTGCTCCGTATCCTCATAAGTACTTGGTAATTTCCATCTTTTATTCTAGCCATACTGATGGGTATATAATGGTAACTCATATGATTTTGGATGATTGATTGGTTGATTATTTTCCAGTACTCTGGATTGAATCCAGGGCCTTTGCACTGAACTATATCCCCAGCCCTTTTTAATTTTTTATTTTTCAGTCGGGGGCTTGCTAAATTAGTAAGTTGCCCGAGCTGAGTTTGAACTTGTAACCCTCCTGCCTCTGCCTCTCAGAGTGTTGGGATTACTATAGGTATGTACGCCGCACCTAGGCACTCATGGTTTTAATGGATATTTCCCTGAGGAATAACGATAGTGGGCACATTTTGTAAATTGACTCTAATTGTGTGTCTGTCTGTGTGTCTGTCTGTCTGTCTCTCTCTCTCTGTTATAATTTGCCTGGTTTTTCCTCAGGTCATCTTTTTCTTATTGACTTATGAGTCTTTGTATATTCTGGATACAATTCCTTTATACACTCTTTTTTTAACCAGTGTTGTTTGCCTTTTTGATCCCCTTATGTTATGGTATTTGGTAAACAGACAAAAGTTCTTAGTTTCAGCATGATTCAACTTTTCCTGGGTTTTTGTTTTGTTCTGTTGGTGTTGATTATAGTAGTGCTTTTTGTATTCCCGTAGACACTGTAAATTTTCATTCCCCATTTTTTTCCTTTAACGTGTATCTAGCTGAATAACTTGATCTCCTAATCTCCTTGTACACAGGATGGCCATGTGTTCACATGTCACGGCTTTCACCAGTCAAATATAGACAGAAGCCTCTTGGAAGGAAGGGAAATTCCGGGAGATTTTTACTTCCCTAATAAAATGAATGAGTTGTGGCTATATATTCTTATTGCTCTAGCTTGTGCTTTAGAGCAAGTGGGAATTACAGAGCTGCAGCAATCACTTTGCAACCATGAGGGAAAGGCAAAGAGCACCACAGTGACATCAGTTTCAACATCAGTGAGCAGCTAAACCAACCCCAACATCTGCTATTTCTTCACTTCTTACTGTGAGATGTTAATGAATTCCTATCCATAGTTTTCTGTGATTTGTAGCCAAATGCATTCTTAACTGATAACAATGTCCCTTATCCTCTCTTCTATTTCTTCCCATCACCTTTACCAGGCTGATCTCCCTACAGTCTGGTTGTGCTTATGTCCTCCCACTGATCAGATGTTTTCAGAGTCCTCCAGCCTGCTTTTGAGGGCCCTAAAACCCGGCCACTATCTCTGTCTCCAACTCGGCCTTCCATTCGTTTTTTTAAAAAGATTTAATTGTTGCATAATAATTGCATATGTTTATGGGATAGAATGTAATGTTTCACGTATAAATAAAACACAGTGTACACATCTGCATACAGTGGTATATCAGTTCATGAATGCTTTGTTTGCAAAGAATTTGGTTCACAAACAGAAATTTTTGGCAAAATTTTGTTTTTGTTTGGAAATCCTGCATCAGGTGACAAACACGACCACGGCCATCTTTTGCACACAAACAAAATGCGGCCATCTTTTCCAAAATTGTAGAACAAATTAAGTTCTTGAACTGAGGCACTGTATTGTGAAATAATCAAATCAGAGTAATTAGCGCATCCATCCCTGTGACTCTTAATGCTGATGTGTCAACTTCACTGAACTAAGAAACACCCAGTAGATCAGTAAAGCACGCTCCTGGGTATGTCTGGGTGGGTCACGGAAGTGTGACCTTGGATACTATATCTGACCCCAGCCCCTTCCTCCTCAGCTCTATTCCCCTGTTTTGCTTCCCGGCCACCAGAGCACTTCCACTGTGATGTTCCTGCCTTGAACCACGAACTAAACCGTGAACCATAATGTTCAGCCAACATGGATTGAATCTCCTGAAACTATGAGCTAAATTAAACCTTCCCTCCTTTAAATTGTGAGTGTCAAATATTTTGTCTCAGTGACTGGAAAGCTGACTAATACAATTATTTTAAACATTTATCTATTTTTTATTGTGAGAACATTCAAATCTCTTCTAGCTATTTGAAATTCCATTAATTTCTGAGTCCTACAATTCACTCTCTCTGTTCTCAGTTCTTCCACTTCTTCTCCACCAGGAATCTAAGAAGAATATCAGTAGATTGCTGAATTCTGTATCTAGCTATTCTCCTATTTCTTTTTCTACCAAGAGGAATCCAAGAAAAATATCAATAGATTGATGAATTGTATAGAGTTGGAATATTTTTCATATGTAAAGAGAATTGAAAGATAGTCTCAAATATGGAAGGCCTCAGTTAATAGAGTTCTTAAATCATTCTGGAAAAATCTACTTGAGGACATAGTGCAGCCACCTGGAAGATGAACCCAAAAGAAAAGTAAATGCATGGAGAATATCTAATGTCATAGGATTAGGAATGAGAGCTATGCCCCAATAAACACAGAAGCCTAAAGAGAATGAAAAGAAAGACATGATAACTATAGCTGCCAAAATATGGTACAGTCATTGTTATAAATACTGAAAGATATAGCTTCATGAAAATTACTTAATTACATTCCACTGGGAATACTACCTGTGAGATACATCAAGTGAAAGAGATAACATTGCTTATATACAATCAGGTCTTACAATCAATAAGACAATCACAAACAAATGAGGACAAAAACTGTCAAAGCCATGATGAGTTGATTGCAGAAGAAATCGAAATGACTGAAAAATGCTAAGCCAAAAGATGCTCAGTCTTACTACTTATTAAATATGGAGACATGCAAGTGAAATATATAAACATATATTTAACTAATATATGTTTAAATATATAGTTGTTACATTTCATATATTGGATTAGTAAAGAATTAAATTTAGTAATACACAGTGTTTGAAAGAGTGATTGGCTGTTGGTGGTCCTATAAATGGGTATAACCTTTGTGGAGAATGCCCCACATCTCTATAAAATATATAATACATGCAAACATAACTGGACTATGCCTACTAAGTAAAGTTGCAATTTTTACATGTTCAGAGTATAAGGACTACAATCCCCACCTTTCCTAGGTAGCAGAAGGTACAGTCTGGCTTCCCAAGCAATTCTTAGCTGTCGCTCTCAATGTCACTTGCTAGTGCCACCTTACTCACTGTGCTCTGAACTACTGCTGCCCAGGGCTTTGCCATTTGTCTTGAATCATCTGTTCTGTGGTCCCCATACCATTCTAGCCACAGACACCAGCTTAAATCTAACTGGAAACCCCTTTCAAGGCCTAGCGAAGGTACTGAATCAAACTTAACTAAATACTTAGGGGAAAACAGGACTACAGCACAGAAGTTGGCTGACACTGCTCCTCCAGATGATTGTTCCTGGGAAACCAGGCCAAACCCAACCCACAGGAGAGGGACTTTCTCCTTTCCAAAAGGTTTTCATGGGGCGAACAGAAGATCAACCCTATCCAAGATTTTCAGTCTTCTGTCTTGAATAGAAGACATTTCTTTTCCTACGATGCACAGTTTAATGTTTACATTTTTATGATGGTAATGTTTTGCCTTATGATCAGAAAAGTATATGCACATATGATAAAATTCTGTAAGAAAAAAAAATCTATCCTCAAATGTTAGGTGGATTCAACTAAGAAATATAGTCAAGATTCTGGTGGACAGAACAAGTAGTTCAGTGAAGGAACACCCTTCCTTCCTAGAGTACACCTTGTTCCTGTGTGGGTGTGCCACATATTATAGGTACTTTTAAATGTTTGTGGAATGAATAAATTAATGTTGATTCCCCCCCCGCAACACTTTATTCTTAGAGATAAAGTCCAAGATCATTTGAATGGATTCCAAATCTGCATGTCCTGGCCTTAAACTATCATCATTTCACTCTAATCACACTGCTGTCTTCACTGGGTCTTTGCTCCTGCCAGCTTGGACCCCAAATGAAGTGTTTTATCAGTCTGGGAAGTCTCACCAGCCTCTCACATCCCTTGTGTCCATACTGACCTTTCCATCTCAGAGTTTCATACCTGCTTGCTCTGGACCACATTTCATTTTATGTATTGGATCTCTTTTGTGTATACCAATCTTGTCTCCTCAGGAAGACATGTCCCAGTAAGGAGTCCTCTCTGGCCCCATTTCTTCCATGCATTAGCTGATTAATAAATATACATTGTTCTCTGGATTCCTTACCCTTTCCCTTCAATTCACTGAATCATCAACTCTGTCTTAGGCTGGGTTCCCCAAAGGCAGATCTGGGGATTTGTGAGAAAGTGATTTGAGGAAGTGTCCCCAAGGGAATCCAGTAAGAGAGTTGGCAAGTCGGGTGGGGAAGGAAAGGAGGTGAAGCCAGGGCATGTTATCAAGTAATGTTGCAAATTATAGAGGGTAACTGTGACTCACTTCTGCAGGAGAGCTTTGGGGACAGTACAGCTCATACCCTAGAAATGCCCCATTAGGAAAAAGGAGCTGGAGTTTTATATCCCCATAGGATCTGTCATTGAGTATGGACTGTCCTCGGCGCATGGGAACTTTCAGATACTTTTGGTCTCTGGAACAAGCAGGGAAAGCAAGTCCCAGCAGCCTGAGGATGGCCCTTCAGCAGGCAGGAAGGTACAGACCGCTGGAATGGGCGACATGCGGGACCCTTTGGTAAACGAGAAAGGTACAATAACCAAGAGAATGTACAAGAGTTGATGACATCTACCTGTTTTCTCAATAATCATTAACTGAATATTACTGCATCATGGACACCCTGTGTCTTGAAAGGGCACAACTGCAAGTGATTAAGTCCTGGCCACCATGACGTGGAATAGCGGGGGGCCGGGGGGGAAGCCCAGGAAAGAGATGGACTAACTCCGCCCAGGCGCCTCTTAAAGGATGAATAAATTCCTAGAAAAACAAACAGCCTGTACCAAGCCAGAGAAACAAAAGGACACGTTTGTTTGGAAATGGGGAGTAGCACAGGGTGTGGGAGAGAGGAAAGGAAGCGGAAGCTGAGGTTGTAAAAAGAGGCCAGGGTGAGGAGGGGAAGAGACTTGGGCACCCTGCGAGGAGACAGGAACACTTCAAGTCTTGTCGGGGTTACAGAGGTGTTTTAGGAAGAGGGTGGCCATGTAAACTACGTACTGATACAAAGTGCTCTGTCAGCCCTGCATACATGGCCCTGCTCAGCGCATCTGTTTCGGTAGCCCTGCTGATTGGCTTGATGACAGGCACTCGGCCAAGTCAGATGAAGGAGAGTCAGTCTGAGTGCTCCCAGGAGCTCTGGGGAAGAGATCTGCTAGATGCCCAGCAGGTGGAGGGATGGCCTGGGCCAGCGCAGATCAAAGAGCAGGCAGACGGAGACCTAAAGGAGGGCTTCTCGAGACATTGGCTCAGTAGCCAAGGCAGTTGGTTGCCTCGAGCCGAATATTCCCTATGTGAATATGCATATCAATTCATTCTAATAAAATCCACTTTTCTGGCTGAAATCAGTTTGAGTCAGATTTTCATCACTTTAAGTGATGAGTCCCCCACCAATACAGAGCATATGTTTCAAAAATCAAAATATGAACAAATAACTCTTCCGGATACTCAATGAAAAGAGCTTCATAAGGGAGAGAAAACTACAAGCATTTATTCGAACTTGAAAAAGGCCTCAACATCATAGCACAAAACACCGAAAAATGGCAGGCAATTTGGACCACGTTGAAAAAGAATGTCCCCCCACAAAGCAAATGAACTATTTCTGAGCTCCATATAGACTGAAATAATGCCCCCCAAATCTGAGCATTTCCCCCTACGCACTAAAGTAAAGACTAGAACCACAGCTGGGTTTTGGAGACAAAAGGAAACATGCAATTCGGTGTCTGTTCCTCCACTAAAGTCCACCATCGTAGGGAGGGGAAGGGGGAAAGGAATGGAGGGACAAGAGAAAAAAGAAGAGAAAAAAATGTAAACAAAGCTTTTTTAAATAAGAAGGGGAAGAGGGGTTGAAGGGAGGGGAGGGGAACGGGAAAAAAAGAAGCGGCAAGATATATCATGTACAGGTACAAATTCCCTGTGATGAATGTTACCACTATGTATATCCAAAATGTACCATTAAAATAAAATTTTTAAAAAATACATAAAAATAAAAATAAAAAAAGTCCACTGTCACATTTGAAGTGGAAGAGGAAGTCCCAACAAAGACGTTCCACTCCCCTGATGCCACCACTGAGGGCCATCTAGTGAGCTAAGGACTTCAGGGGCACAATTCAGCCTGCAATCACCGAGCTGCCCCCAGAATTAGTGTGACACAGATCTAGGTAAAGGGACTTTGCATCCATGTGCCCATAAAGCCATCTCCTGCTTTGGAGAACACTGCCCAGGTGGCACCCCAAGGAAAACACCTGCCTTAAATGTGTTTGTTACAAACAAGCAATTCTGAATTAAGTGGCCTATGCATTCAACTCAAGAAAAAAGAGAAGCAAAACAAAATAAGTCAAAAAAAAGAAAAGAAAAGAAAAAAGCAGAAGGGGAAATTGTATAGAATTATAAACTGAAGTTGGGGAAGGGAAAGGAGAAAAAGGGCAGAATTGATCAATAAGACCAAGAACTGTTTATTTAAAAGTTGTGAATAAAATTGTGTGTGGTGTGTATGATGATGATCACAAAATTCCATTTTCTAGCCAATTTACAAAATGCTGTATTTGTGTATTTCCTGTATAGTTCCTTCCTCTCCTTATGAGTGTTATAGAAATAGGAGAGTTAATATAATTCTTATAGTCAATCTAGTAGTGAAAGCAGAAAAAGGAGAAGCAGATAAAGCAAGACGGCATAGCCCAGAGGGGTTGCGCAGATGAGACGTGCACGAGCCGTTTCAGGGAGTGTTGACCCAAACACGAGTACTCAGCAATACTGCTGAAATCCTCTTCCTACCCTTCCGTGCATCTGACGAGACAGGAAGAAAGAGCAGCGTAGCATTTCCAAATTACTTTGGCCCACCGCACAATGCTGCTAGAACTGAAGCTGCTCCGGGACCGGCCAATGAGTCTCCGGCCAATTTGTCTCTTTAAGACAAATCTAAAAGAAAATACAAACTCAGGTTTTTGAAAAGGAATGTGAGCAGTGGCAAGGAAAAGATTCATAAGCATTCTTAAAAATCTCTGATTTTGTGCCATTAATTTGAAAATGTAGATGAAAAAGATTAAAATAATTAATCTACAAAAATGTTTCAGTTAATTTGGAGAAAGCAGACATCTTTTTAATACGGAATCTTCTTGTCTAGGAGCATGTCTTACGCATTAAAGTCTCTCTTCAAGCCCTTCAGTAGTTTTCCTCAGATGTATTTTGCATCATTCTCATTAAGTTGCTTCTAGGATGTCTTTGAATTTTCCAGCTTGGGAAATTGAATGAATGAATGAATTACTCAAAATAACAAACAAAGTTAACAAAAGACATTTGACTTTTTGTTCAGAAAAAAAAAAGATTCTACCTTCAAATATTTTAGAAGAGAGGCTAGATTTAAATTTTTACACAAGAAAAGAATATAAAGAAATAGAGGAGGGTTTTTGTTGTTGCTTTGTTTTTTTTTTGTTTTTTTGAAATGGGGGGGGTCTCACTATGTTGCCCTGGCTGGCTTCAAATTCCTGGGCTCAAGCCATCCTCCTGCCTCAGCCTCCTGAGTTGCTGGGACTTACAAGCACACCTCTGTGCCCAGTTTAAGGAGGTCATTTTATAAGGCCTTGAAAGGCCTCCATAGGAAACCCAGAAGTTTTAAAGGAAAAAAAAACGTAGATGTGATGACATAAAAAGTCCCAGCTTTATGATGGCAAAAGATATCACAAATAGAGCAATTAAAAGCTAAACTATAAACTGGGGGGGAAGGATTGTCACTGAGGCACCTACTGAGGAACCTACCTGGCCCCTGGAGGCATCCTATGGTACAAATTTTCCCTTCAAGTCTCTGTTTTTGCTTTCCAAGCTTTTACTTTGAGGGATAAGAGAGTTCATGATAATCAAGGATTTAAAAAAAAAACCAAAACAAAACAGATGCAGCACATACATACAAGATATCCAGATGCCTGTTGATGACATCAGTCTTAGACCTAGAAGGACTCAAGTGTATACCAGGGCTTTCCCTCTTAACCCCATGAGCCTCAATTTCTCCATCTGTAAATTGGGTTCATTGTGAACAGACTGGTGGGAGGATTCCTCTGTCTTTGTGTCCTCGATGAAAGAATTCAGTCAAGACACAGAAAAACATTGTGAAAGTAAAGGCAGAATTTATTGCAAAGAAAAACCAATGCAAGGTGAAAGTACACCGTGAAGGGAAAGGGTGGGGCCAAAGGCTAGGGAAGCATTGCACAGAGCGGCAGTTTGGATTTCTTTTTGTACGTGGGACAGTAACTCTCAGGGTTTAGGGAACTACAGTGAGTATAGTTTCTCTGTTTCCATGGCAATTATCCTTATCGATATTTTGTTTTAGAGGTTACCTCAGAAAACATAGCATTTGTTCACCCCCAAGCAGTCAGTATTTTCTTTGAAGTATGCTATTGTCCCAGGGGATTTAATCATATATTTTTAAAAAGACTTATGTAAGAACATTTTAATGTAAGTCTTAGTTTAATGTGGGTACTGTGGGTGGATCTTGAACTGCTACTTTTGTTCTTGTTTTTGTTAGCAGTGGGCTGCTGGCTATAGCAACCATTGTGCTAAAGGTCTGGCTGCCTGGTTTAAGAATAAGTGACTCCGAAGTGTCGGTAGGTCATGCAGTCTGTCTGACCCAGAGGTTTTATTATGCCATGTAAAGACATTTTTAGCCTGAGAAATAATAGATGATTACAAATGTATTATACACGGAGTTCTTGATTTCATTTAACTTCAATTGGCAAAACCTGTTGTTTTGATCGCCTTTGTCCATTAGGCCCACTGATGTCGAACTACCTTCCTAACATTAATGACGAGCCCTCCCCAATAGAGGGCATAGCCTGGCGTCCAGCACGTGATAAGAATTAAAGAAATGTTAGTTACACATTACAGTGCGCGATAGGCTTATGGACGGTAGTGGTCTAGGTGGGAGTTTATTTTCTTCTGTGTAGATCTCTGCATTCCCCCAAATGCTACACAATAATGATATATTACTATTTTAATGGAGGAAATGTTATTTACAGCTTGGTGTTGTGGTATAGACTTGCAATTTTAGCTTCTGGAAAGGCTGAGGCAGGAGGATCGCCATGAGTTTGAGGCCAGACTGGACTATATAGTGAGCTCAAGCCCACTTTGAACTACATTGTGAGACTCTGTCTCAAACAATATTTTTTTTCAATGTCAGGAGTGCCCCCCCACTCTTGGCAGCCTTTCAAACCCCACACAGGAGAAGAGGACAGAGGCCCCAGCCTATCCGCTCTGCCATTGCTGCTGGGAGCCTCACATGCCCCGTGCAGAAGAGGAGAGCAGCCAAACTACCAAATCCTATCCAGCTCTGCAGCTGGACAGTAACTCTCAGGGTTTAGGGAACTTGGTTCTCTTCAGCACAGGACAGCAGAGGTGACAGCCAAAAGAAGGGCCTGTTGGAGGGCAAGACTAACACCTGGGAGGGAAGCTTCACTGCAAGACCAAAGTGTTATGCTGCTACAGAGACTGAGTAAGAAACTTGGGAGACGGGCTTGGAGAGGGTGAGAGCTAGACAGCGAGCTCCTGAGACCCCTGAGAAGCTTAAACTCAGGCCAGGAGGTCGCCGGCCTGTATTCTGTGGTGGGAGGCCAGGTTTGGTGGGTGGAGAAGATGGCACTTAGTCCAGTGGTTAGATCCAGCAGAAAGTAGTGATCTGATTTACTATAGGTCAATATCTGGATTGCCTAAATGTCTGTAGTAAAACCATAGACCTCCTTGTTTTGGTTAAGGGAGGTTTGTGGGTAGTTCTTGGGGTTTGTTAGTATCCAATTTATATTTGATGCTGTTGTTGTCACTGACTCTACTACTATAGTCAAGGTGACGTAGTTGTTGCTGTCAATTGGTTTGCTATGTACGCCAATACCTACATTTCCTGGGGGTTAAAAACAGTACTGTGGCTCATTCCCAAAGAACCAAGCACTGGACCAAAGACACTACAAACTCCAGCACAGAAAACAAACAAACAAAAAAAAATAGAAACATGAGATGAATAAACAAAATGCCTCCCAAAGCCCCCAACTCCCCCAAAGCCAATCCAGGGCACATCAAGGGAGAAGAAATCATAAGTGACATAGCAGAAATGTCTAAAGAGGTATCAATGGAAGTTAAAGAAAAAAAATCAGTAAGGTGCTGAGAGAATTCAAAGAAGATACAACTAAACAGATAATGACCCTAATGAAACGAATGATCAAAGAGTCTGGAGAAGACACTAACAGAAATCTAATGAAGCTAAAAAAAAAAAAAAGAGAGAGAGAGAGAGATGCAAATCATGAATGCCCAGCATAAAAAAGAATGGAGCCCATGAAAAGCTCCAAATGGAAATCCAAGAGATTAAAAATTCATTTGAATATATGGGCAGCAGAAGTGACCAATGTAAGGACAGAGTGTCAGATCAGGAAGACAGGGCTGTGGTTAGTGATCAATTAAATGAGTGATACTTTAAAAATAATAAGAGAACATGAAAAATGGATCCAACAGCTGCTAGGTGAATAAAAGAAGATAGTAACTGGAACTAATGAAAAATTCAGAAGATAACACAAAGAGCATAAAAATTTTTCTTACAGAAATAATAACAAAAAACGTTCCAGATATGGAAGAAGAAATTAACATACAGATAATTGAGGCATGTAGAACCCCAAATAGCTATAATCAGGGAAAAAACACTCCACGACACATCATAATTAAAATACTAGAAATCCAACACAAGAACAGAATCTTAAAAGCCATTATAGAAAAGCCATGAATCATCTATAAAGGAAAACCCATTAGAATTACGGTAGACTTCTCAACACGAACCTTAAAAGCAAGAAGAGCTTGGAATGAAGTGTTTCAGGCTCTAAAAGAAAACAACTTCCTTCAATCCCCAGCACACCAAAAAAAAAAAAAAAAAAAAAAGAAAACAACTTCCAACCCAGACTGATATATCCTCCAAAATTATCTTTCAAAATTGATGGAGAAATGGGATATTTCCATGATAAAGAGCACCTAAAGAAGTTCCTGATCTCCAAACCAACATTCCGCAAATTCTCAAGGATATCCTAGAGAAAGAAAATAAACCTAACAATGTCAAAATTTCCAATAGAATGAATTCATCAAGTAGAGCTGACAACTAAGTAAATAGAAGGGAAAGAAAGCAAATGAGCAACAGGTACATAATACAATGACAAAAATGAGTCAATATCTATTAGTTATAGCTATCAATGTGAATGGTCTTAATTCACAAATCAAAAGACACAGATTAGCAGAGTGAATCAAGAAATAAAATCCAACCTTAGGCTATATAAAAGAAAAACATTTAACAATAAATTAAATTTGTAGGATAAAAATCAAAGGATAGAAAACAATATTTCATGCATCCAGAACCCAAAAGCAAGCAGAAGTAGTTGTCCTATTTTCAGACAAAGTGGACTTCAAGCCAGAGCTGATCAAAAGAGGCAAAAAAGGACATTACATATTCATTAACAGACTATTCAACAAGAAGAGAAAACAGTTATGAACATATATGCACTAAGCCATAGGGCACTCAATTTCATAAAACAAACACTCATAGATATAAAAGATTAGAGAAACATAGATACAATTATAGTGGGGGACCTCAATACCCCCCTATCACAGATATACAGATCAACTAAACAAAATATCAAAAAAGAAGTATTGGGGTTGAACCAAAGCGTTGAACAAATGGATTTAATTGATATCTACAGGGTGTTCTACCCAACAACAACAGAATACACACTCTTTTCAGCTGCACATGGTACTTTCTCAAAAAAATAAACCACATCCTAGCCAATAAAGCATGCTTAAGTAAATGCAAAAGAATCAAAATTTTATCATACACATTATCAGATCACATTGCAATGAAACGAGAACTCAATAGCAAAATAAGCCAGAGAAACTAAGCAAATATACAGAAATTAAACAACACACTCTTGAATAATCAAAGGATCACAGAAGAAATTAAGGAAGAAATAGGCCCATTCTTAGAATTAAATGATAATTCCAGTACAACATACCAAAATTTATGGGATACGATGAAAGCAGGCCTATGAGGTAAGTTTATGGCTGTGAATGCCCACATCAGAAAAGCACAGTAAGTCCAAACAAATTACCTAATTATGTGCCTCAAAGTCCTAGAAAAACAAGAATAATCCAAATCCAGAGCCTGCACGAGAAAGGAAATGATAAAGATCAGAGCAGAAATCAATTGAGTGGAGACTTAAAGAAATACAAAAACTCAATGAATCAAAGAGCTGGTTTTTTGAAAGAATAAACAAAATAGGCAAATCCTTAGCCAGTTTTACCAAAAAAAGGAAAGATAAAACATAAATCAATTGAATTAGAAATAAAAATGGTGAAATCACAAAGGACACCACTGAAATCCAGAAAATTATTAGCAATTACTTCAAAAACATATATGCTAAAAAATTGGAGAACTCAGAATAAATGAAGAGATTCCCAAATACACTGAATTACCAAAAATGGACCAAGAAGAATTTAAAATCTTAAATAATTTAATAATAGGTGAAGAAATTAAAAAATAATTAGAAAATAATCTAATAATAGGTAAAGAAATTAAAGCAATGATTAAAAAAAAACCTAACAACTAAGAAAATCCTAGGACCTAATGGATTCACAGCGAAACTCTACAAGAACTTCAGGGAAGATGTAACACCAATACTCCTCAAACTCTTTCATGAAATCGACGGAGAAGAAGCGCTCCCAAAATCATTCCTGGAAGCTATAATTACCCTGATCCCCAAACCAGACAAGGACCCAACCAAAAAAGAACTACAGGCCAATCTCTATAATGAAAATAGATGTAAAAATCCTCAACAAGGTACTGGCAAACAGAATGCAACAAATCACCAAAAAGATCATGCACTATGACCAAGTAGGCTTCACCCCAGGGATGCAAAGATGGTTCAACTTATACAAATCAATAAATGTAATTAATCACATAAACAGAAGCAAGGACAAAAATCACATGATCATCTCAATACACAAAGAAAAAAGTATTTGACAAAATCCAACTTTTTTCCATGATAAAACCCTAAAGAAAACAGATATAGAAGGACCTTATGTCAATCTGATAAAAGCCATTTATGACCAATCTACTCTCAGCATCATATTAAATGGGGAAAAACTGAAAGCTTTCCCTCTAAATTCAGGAACAAGACAAGGATGTCTATTATCACCATTCCTGTTCAACATTGCCCTAGAAACATCAGCCAGAGCAATCAGGCAAGAGAAAGAAATAAAAGGGATATGTATAGGAAAGGATGAAGTGAAAGTATCATTATTTACAGATGACATAATCCTCCACTTGCAAGACCCAAAAAATTCCACCAAAAGTCTCCTAGAATTAATAACCAAATTCATCAACATAGCAGGATACAAAATAAACACACAAAAACAGTAGTGTTCCAATACACAAATAATGAACCTCCTGAAAAAGAAATTAGGAAAATAATACAGTTCACAATAGTTTCAAGAAAAATTAACCCAATTAAGGAAGTGAAAGACCTCTATAATGAAAATTGCATCACTCTGAAAAAGGAAATTGAGGAGGATACCAGAGAATGGAAAGACATTCCTTGCTCCTGCATAGTCAGAACCAATATAATCAAAATGGCCATACGTCCCAAACTGATATAGATTTAACACAATCCCAAACAAAATACCAATAGTATTTCTCACAGATCTAGAGAAAACAACCCTAAAATTCATATGGCCCAAGAAGAGACCCAGAAGACCAAAAGCAATCCTAGGTAACAAAAGCAAAGCAGGAAGTATCACAGTCTCAGATTTGAAGTTATACTACGAAGCTACTGTGATTAAAACAACATGCTACTGGCACAAAAATAGGCATGTGGATCAGTGGAACAGAATAGAGGAAGCAGAAACAACCACAGGCACATTTAACTATTTGATCTTTGACAAAGGGGCCAAAAATATACACTGCAGAAAAAATAACCTCTTTAATAAATGATGCTGGGAAAATTGGATATCCACATGACCTGTATATCTCACCAAGTACTAAACTAAAAGCAAAATGGATCAAATATCTAAATATTAAAAGAGAGACACTCAATGTGCTGGAAGGTAAAATAGGTAAAATTTTTGAAGATATAAGCATAGGCAAGGACTTTCTGAATGGAGCCCAAGTTGAACAAGAAATAATACTGAGAATCAGCAAAGGGAATCATATCAAATTTTAAAACTTCTGCACAGCAAAAGAAACAACCAACAGAGTGAAGAAACAGTCTACAGAATGGGAAAAATTTTTGCCAGCTATTCCTCAGACACAGAACTAACATCTAGAGTATTTAAAATACTCAAAAAGATTTAGACTCCCCAAAATAAAAAAAAAAAAACAATCAAAAACTGGGCAACAGGAATGAATGGACACTTCTCAGAAGTACAAATGGCCAAGAATTATATGAAAAAATGCCCAACATCACTGGCCATTAGAAAAACGCAAATTAAAATTGCACTGAGATACCATCATACCTAGAAAGAATGGCTTTTCATCAAAAAATCAAATAATAACAAATGCTGGTGAGGATGTAGGGAAAAAGTAACTCTTCTACATTGTTGGCAGGAATGAAAATTAGTATTACCACTATGGAAATCAATGTGAAGATTCCTCAAAAGACTAAAAATATAAATTCCATTTGACCCAACTATTTCCCTTCTAGGTATCTACCCAAAAGAGTTAGTCACCATATTACAGGGACGCACACATATCCATGTTTATAGCAGCATAATTTATGATAGCTAGATGTTGGAAACAGTGTATATGTCCATCAACAGATGAATGGATAAAGAAAATGTGATATTTATACATAATGTAGTACTACTCTGCCATAAAGAAAGATAAACTTGAGGAATTCATAGGCAAATGGATGCAACTTGAGAACATAATGTTAAAGGAAATAAGTAAGAGACACAATTTTAAATATTACGTGTTTTCTTTTATATGAGAAAAATACATATACATGGAGAGAGGGAAAGAAGGAGAGAGGGAAAGGAGGAGGGCAGGACAGAGAGAGAGAGAGAGAGAAATATGGCTAAGTCCAAATAATTCCCCAAATTATCTATTCCATTGTTTCAAAAATATTTTAATATATACGATAATTTTTTGTCATTTAGGCCACTAGTTTCTCTTAGTTCATTGAAGAGAAAGTTTTATGCTTTCATCTGCTTTGTCTTTGTTAAGAGAGTCTTAGTTGTCTATGACTCATACTCTGAATAACATTTTGGCCATTCTTTTAAGATTATGATACGTGTTGTATTAAGTATTGTTATTCTGTAATTATTTTGTTATGTAATTTTGTTTTCATAGAAGGGGGATGTTTTTATATTTTCTTGATTAATAGCTACTTGATCTACATTAAAAATTTTTTAAAGTTCAAGTCCAGCCTGGACAAGACACCAAGATCTGCCTTAAAAAGAAACAAAAAGGGAAAAAAGAAAGAGAGAAGGTGGCAGTGGCGGGAGGAAGGAAGGTAGATGACTCAGGTTTAACTAAGTCATCAAAAGAAGCTAATATGAGGATGTTTGGGCTAGATTTTAATCTTTGAGAATCGTGTTCTATCCCCAAATTCCTTATCTGAAGTTGATGCCAGGATGACCAAGACATGAGCCTTGCCTGTGCAGCTCTCTTCCATGTGCTATTAGACACAGACAAACAAGTAGCTTAGCAGAGCAGGCAGATCAATGCCAGGACATAGGTGAGTACAGAAAATTAGGCTGAGTGTTCATTCGGACCCAAGTCCTACAGAAAGCCTTCCAGTGGCGATGTCTGAGCTGCATCTGGAAGACGAGGAGGAATTCACCAGGTTGGGGTGGGGATGAGTCCAGGGTGGATGCACTGCATACTCAAGTGCACACGGGCCTAGAGGCCAGGATCACGTTGGGATGAAGCAGGATGTCCAGATGGACTCTTCCATGAGTGGGGGAGCAGGTGGGACTGGAAGATGGTCTGAGAGTTGTGAGAGTCTGAGGGGACATTGACTCATCCACTCACCAAAGGGGAACAGTGAAGTCACAGGGACTAGGGGATGAGATCAGATCCTCACTCAAGAAGGATACCACTGAAAAAAGCAGGAGGGATTAGCTCGCAGGGAATTTTCATGCATTTGATTCCACAAATATTTATCGAATACTCCTTCTGTGTTAGTTTCTTGTTGCTGTTGTAATCAGTTACCACCAATTTAGTGGCTTAAAGCGACTATTATTTTAAAGTTCCAGAGGCCAGAAATATGCAATGGCTCTCCGTGGGTTGAAATCAAGATGTTAACAGGGCTGCATTTCTTCTGGAGGCTCAGGGAAGAATCTGTTGTCTTATCTTTCCCAGGTTTTAGCGGCTTCCTATATCCTTTGAATCATGGCCCCCTTTAATCTTTAAAGCCAGAAAGACCAAGTTGATCTGATGATGCCATCTCTCTGGTTCTCTCTCTTCCTCATTTAGGGACACCTGTGATTATACTGGACCCGCTCAGATAGTCTGGGATAATCTCCCCCATCTCAAGGTCAACTGATTAATTCCACCTACAACCTTAATTCTCCCTTGCCACGTAACATAATATATTCAGAGTTCTTAGGGATCAGGACAAGGGCATCTCTGAGAGCCATTATTCTGCATACCACACAGACCAATCATGGTACAGTGTAGGAGGAGACTACCAAGATCATTAACACCAGGAGATGTGGATCACTGGGGGCCAGCCCAACTTGAGCCCTTTGGCTGGAGATGACCATGCACTATGAGAAATGAGAAATACTGGAACCTGGATTCAGAAACACCAATGGAAATTAAAGCTCAATTTGATTTTTGAGTCATTTGCTAGGTCTAGTCATAATGACTTCCCATCTCCTGTTCACCACCTGGACCAGAGGATGAGTCTCACAGTCCTGGGGACAGGGATGGGGAAATTCTGCTTTCAGGAAACTCCACAACCGTCTGCTGCCTTCTCATTATGATACCAGTAGTGTGTAGGAACTTGCTTCATGATAGTGGAAACTAAATCTAAAGCAATAGCATAGATTCATAGGGGAGAACTTTGCTGAGAAAAGAGAAAATGGGCAAAGGATTTCAACTCGAGGAGAAAAAGAGCTGAAGGGTGCACAGCTTTGGTGGAGGAGATGAGACTGGCTACTGATAACAGAAAGAGGCTGGTGTTTGCGGGTTGCTGGCGTGAGCTAGGGTGTGGTAATTTTCCTATGGGTCATACATATGGCACTTTTTAGAATCCTCTTCCTTGTCTTTTAAGGGGTGCCTTTCTTGTGTAAGATGCTGGTCCTTTTTCACCCTTGGAAACATCATGGTCATCTCCACCATCACCCCCCACCTCCTGTTACAGCTCACCTGCTTCTTGGGTTAAGAGTAGAAGGATATGGGAAAAATGCATTTTATACACTGCTGGCAAGGGAGACTAGAGAAAAAGACAAATCTTCACCGTTAGTGGGAAACAGGTCGTGAATGAAAGTCCAAGAATCCCTCTGTCTCTTCTCCCCATGAAGCTTTTTGTTATACTTAAATTGCACCTGGCTTCTTAAAACCAAGGACAACTGGGAAAATCCTAATTTGACATTCCCCTTCTGATCCCCTCTCATCACTTCCCCTCACAGAGTGGGTAAATCCATCCATTGTTCCACACAGTAGACAAAACAAAACAACACAAAAAGCAGGTGGGAATTTAAGGAACATCTAATGTTTGGGACAACTAAATCATGAGGTTTCAAGGCACCTGTTTCCAGGTGACAGGATCTGGGTGTCTGATTTCTCAGCCTTCTGCCACCTCAGGCTCATTCATGTGTCCTTGTGCCAAGAGACCACGGGACTGTTTTCCTCAGTTACCCTCCACTGACACTCTGCTTCCCAGCTGTATTTTCACCAAGAGGTTTCTGGTTATGCAATAAGCATCTTCAGATGTGGAAACAGAGCAGGCACAGGCAAGGTCGGCATGAGGTTATTTTCATAGTCAGACTCGTTGCAGGCAACTCTGCAGTCCGTGTAGTCCACTCTGGGCTACCAGCTAGCCAAAGGAAAGGTTCATAAAATAAGCTGTGGTGGACTAATATGGTCAGCTTGAGCAGGAACGCACTGCTGCACTGAGTTGGTGGGTTCTGGGCATAGAGGATCCACCTGAGGATTGTTGCTGACACAACGTAAAGGAGAGCAGGAGCAGAAGATAGTGGCCAGCTGTTTCCCACGAGAAGCTCTGCTGTGGCTGGTTCTCCTAAAGGAGACTCGGCTGTTTTTGTGCAGAAGGAGCTCAGGGCCTTGCTGTTGCTGGCGATGGCTGCTGTTCACTTCAGCAGAGCTCTGGTCTTCATCTGTATTCTGATCATCATATCCTAGTTTCAGTATAGATTTCTTCAGGCTTTTAGTGCAATCATGGACTTACATGGGACATTGCTGTGAGCTCCCAGCCCTTGATTGGATCTTTCGGGTCTCCGGTGCACAGGTAGATGTTCTGCACTCTTTCTGCATTTGGCTTGTGTGTGCAAATGTTGTAACTTGTACTTGTTCTGTGTTAAACCTGCTCTCTTGCAAACCATGGCCTCTAGAACCATCTGACTAATTCATAAGCCCAAGGATTTCTGGAATGGGAACAGCTCTGATACCTTCCTTACCCTACTGCTAATAGCCCAGATCAATACCTAAGATCTGAGGCTTTAGTCCTACGAATGTCTCCAGTGTCTGTCTTCTCTCCATTCTCCCAATCACCACCATCTGTTATCTCATCATGTCCTCCTAAATAGCAGCCCTACATCCTGTCTGGCCCTTTCCTGTCCATTCTTTTCATCTCAGCCTAAAGATCTCTTAAAAACACAAAGCAGGTCATTTCTGCTTCCCTTTCCCTTCCCCACCCAGTATGAAATTGACCTTCTGTATCCTCAGGTTCTGAATGGCTGGCGGATTCAACCAACTTCGGATGGAAAATATTTGGGAAAATAAAACTGTACCTGTATTGAATATGTACAGTCTTTTTTTTTCTTGTTACCATTCCTTAAACAACACAGTATAACAATTATTTCCATAGCATTTACATCATAGTAGGTATTATAAGTCACCTGGAGATGATTTAAAGTATGAGGAAGGATGTGCTTAGGTTATATGCAAATATATGCCATTTTCTGAGGGGCTTGGGCATC
Organism: Hystrix cristata; assembly: GCA_004026905.1. Taxonomy (NCBI): domain Eukaryota; kingdom Metazoa; phylum Chordata; class Mammalia; order Rodentia; family Hystricidae; genus Hystrix; species Hystrix cristata. The sequence goes on from PVJO010007254.1 coordinate 27,338, forward strand.
CTCCGGATTTTGGACTCTGCAGTAGGGTCCCAGAACCAACCCTGTGGATACTGGGGGAAGACTGTAATACCTTTTCATTATTCTCAATATAAAGACTAAACTTTTCACATGGCCTGCAAGATCCTTTAAGACCTGGCCCCTTTCTTCCCTGCTTTCTGCACCTCGTGCACAGAGGCTTCCTGTGGTCAACTCTCTACCCTTCTCCACATCCAAACCACTTCAGTATATCCAGCTGACCACCAACTACTCCAGCTTGCTTTATTTTCCCTAAGAGAGTCCACTGGTCTCTGAAACTCCTTGCCTAACTTGCTTCCCACTCCCAGTGATTCTGAGACAATGGCTAATGAGGACTGGGGTATAAATACCCCAAGTCCCTCCCCTTACGTGAGTAGATCATTCCAGTGTGTGTTCCACATTGTCTCTCAAAGCTCCTAGGAGGCTTGAAACCCAGTTGCCCACAGGGGTCACCCGCAGCCATCATATTTAGTTTCATAGGTCCATTTGGCTAAGGTGTTGTACTTAGTTATTCAATCCAACACTAATCTAAGTGTGGCTGTGAAGGTATTTGGAAGATACAGTTCACGTGTATATGAATTTACGTGGACTTTAAGGAAAAAAATTACTCTCAATAATGTGGATTTCAATCAATTAAAAGCAAAAACTGAGGTCTCCCTAAAAAGTTCTGCCTCAAGATTTCATGAACTCTGGCCTCAGCTTTGACCCTGCCATCCCGTCCTACAGATTGTGGACTTGCCAGTCCCCATGATCACAAAAGCTAATTCTGTGATATAAGTAAGTATCTACATTTCTCTATCTTCTATTTATACCTTTTATGTATAGATAGATGATAGATTCTTCTACATACACAAAGATAGGTAGATGGTAGATGTGTCATTTCACAAGGGTATGCTTTGAAAAAATGCATCATTAAGTAAGTTTGTCAATGTGTGAATATGATAGAGTATGCTTATATAAACTGAGACAGCCAGGACATTAATAAGCAATATAACCCCAGTGGACCGCTGTCACACATGCAGGCTCGTACTGACTGAAAGGCCATGACCAAAGCACAACTATGTATAATATATCCTATTGGTTCCATTATGTAAGTGTGCACTCTTTAGTGGCTATGTCCCCTTCCTATATCATTTCCCCACTCCCCTACTCCTTCACCTCCCAGAGAAACCACTTGCATCTGAACCCTCTTCTCAGGGTTTACTTCTGAGAGCACAGAACATTCTTTGGGTTCTAGAAGGTGCCATGGAAGGGTCATCAAATTATCATCTAGGATTGGCTAGTTTGAATAATTTCAATGGACTCTAAACTATAGGAGTGGTCCACAGTTACCAGGTGCCTATCCCTGGGATGATTAAGGCAAAGGAATTTTGCATCATCCGGAGGGAAGAGGGGTGGCTCTGAATTGGTTCATTTGCAAGTCAAAGATAGCTCCCAGCTGTGCCATCTGCTATCTCTAGGAAAAAGCTGCCCTGAAGGACAGGCAGGGGGTCCCTTCTCAGCCCAAAAGATTTTTAAGAGCTCAAAACGTCATTATATACAGAAAATAAAATGGATAACCAACATAATGCTCGTGGTGTTTACTTTCCATTGGTTTCTGACTCATAGAAAGACATGCAATAAATATGTTGAATTAATGAATTTGGGTGACAGTAAAGGACGGTTCCATGTACTAGCCTTACGATGGCTGTACTGTGGAGGGAGTTTATAATTTAGGTGGAACAGCAAAACCAAAAATAAGAACATAGAAAAGAACTTAGGAGGCAGAGGAGAGAATTCACAGACACTACTAATGAGCCATCAACTTTTCAAAACATTGTTTTGTTACCAGGGGAGAAAATAAAGCTTGCTTGTAACATAAAAAATGGTGAACTTGGAATACTGCTGTGCTTGGGTTAACTGTGTTATAAAAGTGTGTGTAGCAGTTGAGCTTGTCAAGTTATTTAATCCACTCATGTTCATAGCTGAATGTGCTGCTAGAAGACCAGGCCCAAGTGGAGGGGGTGGGATACTGGGCATGTGTCTTTGGAGGGTATATCTCTCATGGGCGCTCTTCCTCCGTGCTCTTCTTTCCAGCCTCCATGAAGTGAGCAGCTTTGCTCTACCATGTCCTTCTGTCATGATATTCCTGCCTTGGAGCCACTTGACCATGGACTAAAACCTCTGAAGCCATGATTCAAATTAAACCTCTCTCCTTTAAGTTATGGGTGTCAAATATTTTGTCCAGCAACAAAAAAGCTGACTCAAACAGTGTGTAAATTATTATCATTAGCAGAAGCTGGTGAAGAGTATGTGGAGTCTCTCTGTACTACTTCTGAAACTCCTTGTGAGTCTTAAACTATTCCAAAACAAAATGTTTTAATAAAAATTTGCTTATAATCTACCCCTCAAAGATAGCTATTTTTAATATTTTGTCACTTATTCACTCCAGCATCTTTCTATACTATATATTTATGTTTCATATATTACATTGTACAAAATCATCTCTTTTACCCCATGTAGCTTAGTGATTCCTAACTCTGACTACACATTAGAATCACTGATAAACCTTAAAAAATACTGGTGCCTTTGTGTTCCACAAAGATGGAGAAGTCCTTCTCTCTATTTCTTCCACTAAACACAACTATAAAGTTGAAAGATTATACATAACACCAAGATTAGAAGACTGCCAGGTGAAGAGAAGAAAGTAGCCAGGTTAGGAACATCAGGATCCAGGAAATGAGTGTTGGGTTCTCTGGGTTTTCTTTTGCTCATTCATTCCAGACTTGGAGCTGAAGAACTTGGACTCTAAGGATGTAAACAGACACAGATCAAAGACTCCAATAGAAGTTTTCTCTCTTTAACTAGAAGAAAAAGACAATGGCAACCTAGCAAGACTGAAAGTATTTAAACAATAACTGAATTATTCCAGCCAAATACCATGGGAAGGCTTTGGACTGCACTGCATCCACCCGAAAAAAGGCCCAGTAAGGACCAAGGATTTTCACTTTCACCTGAAAATAATAAGACATCTTCTGCCTTCTCAAAGCAGAGATGTCAGAGGAGATCTACTGGAAAGTTGTGATTTTTAACCACTACTTGGTGTTGTTAAGACTATCCCCCTCGGATCTCAGCAGAGAGCATGGAGACAACTAGCACTGACATTTCCACATCCCTCCCAGCATCCCATCAGTAAAAAGGATATCCCTTTCCTTGAGCAATAATGTGGGGCTGCGTACCGATGGGATCTTCCACCCGGACTTCTATGCTCACCTGAGAATGACAAGGCAATGCCTACTCTTTCCCTGTTGGATCATTGTCAAAGAAACCAGATAAAATAGAAGGTTTAAATAAGGTCCAGAGTCTCATAGGATAATGTGTGAAAAAGTCCAAGTTTTTATTTAAAAATCACCCTTCATACCAAAAACTAGGATGATCTCAAAAAGACAACCATGGCTAGACTGATAAAATGTCAGTAATGCTAAAATTGTCTGAGAAAGATTTTAAAGCAACCGCGATAAAAATGTTTCATCAAGCAATTACTCAAAACAAAAAATAAATTAAAAGCTTCAAAAAAAATTAGAAGGCATGAAGAACTAAATGCACATCTTACAGCTGAGAAGTACAGTAATTGAAATGGAAAACACAGTATGTCAGCTCAGCCATTGAATAAAAAGGATGGAAGAATCACTGAATTAGAAGATAGAAAAATAAAATTATCCAATCTAAATGAAAGAGAGAAAATAGAGTGAGGGAAAAGAGAACAGAGCTTCAGAAACTGTAAGAAGAGGCCTAACATCCATGTGACTGCATTCCCGGAAGGAGAGATAAAAGAGCACGGAGCTGAAAAGGTACTTGAAGAAATAATGCTAAAAATGTCCCAAATTTGAAGAGACAGAAAACTACAAATTAAAGATGCTGATAAAACTCTAGACATAATAAACACAAAAAATTGTGTAAGACACATTGTAATTAAACTTCTGAAACCTAAAGAAAACATTTCAAAAGCAGTCAGAAAAAAAAATGACACCCTATTTACAGCAAAAAGCAATTGGAATGATAGATTTCTTATCAAAAACTAGGAAGGCCAGAAGAAAGTGGAACAATATATTTCAATCATATTTATCCTGGAGAAATGAAAACTTTTGTTCACACAGAGACTTGTATATGAATACTACACATACATTATTTGTAATGTCCCCAAACTGGAAACAACCCAAATGTGAATTGTTCTTATGCACAAAAATCTGTGTGGCTCCCCAGAGAATTACACTAAGTGAACAACAACAACAACAACACCCAAAAACTGCTAAAGTTTACACACTGTGTCGTTCCACTTTCATGACATTCTTTAAGTAGCAAAATTATAGAAACAGAGAACAGGTTAGTAGCTACTAGGGATGTGAGAAATGGTATCAAAGAGGAAACACACATAGTCATAAGGGTAAAAAAAGGATCCTTGTCATGACAGAAATGTTACTTATCTGGGCCAAATCAGTGTCAATAACCTGGTTGAGATATTGCACTACAGTTTTTGTTGTTGTTGTTGTTGTTGTTGTTGTTTTGTTTCGTTGCAGTACTAGGGATTTAACCCAAGATGTTTGCACTGAGTTACAGCCTCAGCCCTTTTTTAAAATTTTGAGACAGGGTCTTACTAAGCTGATGAGTTGACTGGGCTAGATTCAAACTTACAATTCTTCTGCCTCAGCCTCCTAGAGTGCTGGAAATATGCACTATAGTTTTGTAAGATGTTACTATTGGGGGAAACTGGGATTTCTTACAAATACGTAAGAGTCTGTAATTGTCTAAAGTTAAATTTGTGTGTGTGTGTGTGCTGGGGATCAAACTCAGGGCTTTGTGCTTGCAAAACAAGCACTATAACCACTAAGATAAATCCCCAGCCCTAAAATTTTGATTTAATTTAAAAATACAAATATCTCAGTTCCAGCCCAGTGAAATAAAATTAGTATCTCTGGCTGTACATACTAGGCATCAACATTTTAAAAAAGTTTCTCAGACGGTTTTAATGTACAGTGAGGATTGCAAGCCAATGATTTAATCCCACATGACCAATATTTTCCCAAGTTAAGTAATTCTGCATCATAATTTTTAATGGTGGTATTGTATTTCAGCATATAAATGCACCAGGATCCATTTAAACAATACCCTACTATTTGACAAGCTGTTTTCAATGTTCTGCTATTATAAATAAATATTCTTCAAGATTAATGTTTGGACACATCTATCATTATATCCTTTATTAGAGCATGAATATGTTTGATGTTTTCAATCTCTTCTGCCAAACTGGCACCCAGGGAGGTTAAGCAATCCTACCAGTTTTTGTGTGTATTGTTTCCCAGACACACGATAATGGAAGCCAGTATCCTTCCTTAAAATCTATGCTAATTTTTTTGTTTGTTTTTTGAGACAGGGTCTTGCTATGTAGTTCAGGGTAGTTCAGGCTGGTTGGGAACTCACTATGTAGCCCAGGCTGGCCTTGAACTTGTGGGGATCTTCCTGCCTCAGCCTCCCAAGTGCTGAGATTACAGGTACACGCCACCATACCCAGACAATCTGTGCTAATTTTATAGATGCAAGTCTTGGTTTAATTTACCCAGTTTTTTTTTTTTATGTGTTTATCAGATACTTGTATTTACTCTTCTGTGAATTACCTGCTCACATAATTTTCCCAACTTTCTACTATACTGTACTTCTTTTTCCTATTAATAAGGACTATTACAAAGAATAAAGGATATTACCAGGCAGCACCTGCCTGTAACCCCAACACTCTGGGAGGCTGAAGTAGGAGGATCACAAGTTCAAACCCAGCCTGGACAATTTAGTGACTTAGTAAAATCCTGTCTCAAAACAAACTATAAAAAAGGGCTGGGGCTGGGGACTTAGCTCAAGTGGTAGAGTGCTTGCCTAGCAAGCGCAAGGCCCTGAGTTCAATCCCTGGCATGAAAAAAAAAAAAAAAAAAGGACTGGGAGATGTAGCTTAGTATGAAGGCCCTGGTTTCAATCTCCAGGACCACAAAAAAAGCAAAAAATTTAACTCTTTTGTCATATACGCTGCAAGTATTTTACCCAGATCTTCAATAGCCATTTAATTTTGGTAATGATACATTTATGGAGCATCTAGCCCCAGGAAAAATTTGTGATTTATAAAGATATAAATATATCAGTGCTTTCCACAAACCTCCATGCCCAAATTTTTATGACTTCCTAAGAAAAAAATGTAAGGAAATCTCATCATTCAAAAAACTAAAAAATATGTGCTGCCGAAGCAAAAATATGGAACGCTGAGGGGAAGGGGGAAAGAGGGAGGGAAAACCAAGATGCATCATGTACAGGTACAAAATAACCAGGTTGATTATGATCATTATGTATACAATGTACCAATACATGTTCTTGGTAAAAATAATTAAAAAATTAAAAAAAAAACTAAAAAATTACTGAGAGAGATTGACTAATGTTTGAGAAAGAAACACTGTATTTCCGAGGAATACAAGCATCCTTAAAATATCAACACTGTAACCATGTAATGATATTTTAAGTAAAACTCCAAAGGAATTCCTATTTGCAGGACAGTAAAGATGGAGATTTGAGCAAAAATTCAAAGTGCATCTGACAGTACAAAAATACAAGCATGAATTTGTAAAACTTTGAAAAATAAAGTTGTGAAAGTGGCTTTGTTCTGCTAAATGTAAAAACCTAATATGAACTACAATGCCTAAATGATGTGGCATTAGTGAAAAAATTAAATGTCAGCATAAGAGAGCAGGTACCACAGAAATAGATAGCGTAGAACTGAGAATTTACCATATAATAAATTTAGCATTGAGAGTCAGAGGAAAGTGGGAATTACTTAGTAAATAATATCAGGTAAGCTGGGTATTTAGAAAAAAATTCTTGTCTTGTACCTTCTTCTAAAATAAATCCCAGATTGATGAAATATAACAAACAGAACTAGAAAATTGCTTTTAAAAAGTATAAGAAATTATATGTCTGGTTATAAGTTGTAGAAAGCTTTTCTAAGCATTTAAGTACTCTAAGTATTGATAGATTTCACTGTATAAAAATGTCAGTATCCTGTAATGAAAAAGACATCACAGACTGCTATGGTTTAGCTGGACATGGCAACATGTACCTGCAATTCCAGCACTCCAGGAGGCTGAGGCAGGAGGATTGCAAGTTCAAGTCCAGACCAGGTAACTTAGAATATAGCGAGACTCTGTCTCAAAAGAAAACAATTTTTTAAAGGACTGGAGATTTTGCTCAGTGTGAAGGACATGGGTTTAATCCACAGTACAGAAAAAGAAAAAGAAAGGGAGAGAGAGAGAGAAAGCAAGCAGCAGGTAGGCAAGCCTTCTTCGGTTTAAATATGATTTGAATGTGCTCCCCCAAGAGTTCCTGTATTGGGAACTTGGTCCTTAGTGTAGCTACATTAAAGATGTGGTGGAGCCTTTAAGAGGCCAGGCCTAGTGTAAGATAATTAGGTCACTGGGGGAGAATGAGCCTGACCCCTGACTCTTTCTGGTTTTGGTTGTCCCTGTGCGATCCCTCTCACAGGCACTCCCATCATTGTAATGCCCTCCACCATGAGGCCCTATCCAGAGCCATGCCCTCACCATGCTCTCCAATTTAGCAGAACTGTGAGCTAATTAAATCTTTTGTTTATAGAGTACTTAGTCTCAGATATTCTGTTATAGCAATGGAAAGTGAACTAATATATTTAAAATGCCAAATGTTAATCATATATGTAAAACAAAAGCTTCATATCCTCATCTATCAAAGTTTTAAGAAATCAACAAGAGATAACCAGATTCAGCAGTATACTGCTATAATCCCAGTACACAAGAGGCTGAGGCAGGAGAATTGCAAGTTATAGGCCAGCCTCAGCAACATAACAAAAGTAAAACTGTCTCAAAAAAACTAAAAAGAAAGAAAGAAAGAAAGAAAAGAAATATATAAGAGAAAAATAAGCATTCTGGTAGAAATATTATAGGAAGAAGCAAGCAAGAAATACGAAAAGACACTTAAACTTATGGCAAAATGTTCAATCACAAGAAATGCAAATTAAAACGATAAAATATTTTACTTTTACTTTTCTTATAGGAATTTTTATTTAATACCAAATATAGGCACAATTAAAGGAAAAAATTAATAAAAACAGCTAATATTTACTGAGTACTATGAGCCAGGAAATCTCGCATACGTCTGGTAGGAGTAAACATTGTTACTTTCTAGAGAATAGTTGGAAAAAATTATCAAAGAATCTTAAGTTTTTTCATAATTTTTGACACAGAAATTCTATTACAAGAATTACATTATTATAATTCTCATTATAGTTGGGAATTAACTGCTATAATTTAGCACACCTATTATAGAAATTATAGGAATTTGTTCTAAGGAAAGAATGCGAGGAAAAAAATAAAATCTGAACACTTTATCATGTATCTTTTAGATGAGATCATTTGAAACCACTAAAAATTGTGTTTTACAATATTTAACAACATGAGGAGTGTTTATAACATACTTACTAAAATTTCGGGAAAGCATATATATTTAGAAAAAAGTTTGGAATGTACACCTAAATGTTAAAAATTTTTCTCTGAAAGCTGGGACGACCATGCTTATCATATTCTTCTTCATAGTTTTCTGTATTTGTAGTTGTCTACCATAAACATGTATTCATTATCAAAACCTACATCTTAATTTTAAGGCTGAATATGCACAGTAATAAAGACTAGAAATATAGTTGTCAAAGGATGGTGTGATTTTTTTATAATTATCTCTCTTTATGATGAAAATAGCAGTATATTGCCATTTTAATCCAAAAATGGGAATGTTATTTAAAAATAAAAACATTCCCCCCAAAGAAAATGGATTTCTGGACTGGCTTCGGTGTTTGCCTGAGTTAGATTTGAGTTTCAGGTGATCCAGCTTCCTGCCAGTTTGGAACAATTAGGAATCATAAAGACGCTTGAGCAACATTTGACAACTAAGCATGACACATGATAAGCAGCATCTTGGAACTGCCGTGTGTCTCACTGAGCGCTGAGGGCTAACTCAGCCCTCCGGAAGGAGCATGGAGTAGAACCTGAGGGGCGGGCAACCAAGGCGTGGCTGCAGTGCCCACGTGATGCCAAAGGCCATTGGCAGAATTCAGCAGCCAGGATCTAGTGGTGCCTGCCATAACAATATACAGTAGTAGTTGGTAGAAAAGGAATAAAACAAGTAAGTAAAATAAATGGGAAACATTAAATAAGATCATGAAACTTACCAGCGGTTACCATATATATATATATAAATGGGTTAAATTCGCTCACAAAAAGTCAGACTCTCAGGTCTTTAACTTTTGTTTTTAAAAACAAAATCGACTACACATTATTTACAGGAGATAATCTGTGTGTATGTGTGTGTGCACACGTGCATACGCCTGCACATGCACAAATATGTGGTAGGGACTGAACTCAGGGCCTTTGCACTGAGCTACAGCCCCACTCTTTTTTTTTTTTTTTTTAAACAGAGCCTCACAAAGTTGCTGAGCTGCCCAAGCTGGGCTCACACTTGTGATCCACCTGCCTCAGCCTCCAAAATTGCTGGGATTACAAACATGAGCCATCATCACAACCGGTTATATATACTTTTTTAAATAAAAGATACTTTGAAAGCAAAAGAATTGGGACAACTTTAGACAAATGCTAAGAAAACAAAAGTAGTTGAGGTTGAGATCAGGATGGGTGCAAGAAAGAAGCCAGAAAATGAGACATCATTTTCGGGATGGTGACATCTTTATAGAGATAACAATAAACCACAGAAGCCTCACACTGTCTGCTCAGATACTCCCAAATGTGTCCAGCCCAGAGATCACCAGGCTTCTCCTGCTGTGTGAGGACTTGCTGGGCTGGTGCTCAGGTGTGACACTCTGCCGCACGGGTGAACACAGTGAGCACAAGTACCCTCAACTGGAGCAGAGTGAAGACTGACTGGCGGCCATATTGCCCAGGCAGAGAGACTAGCCGTGGAAAACCAGTGGGACGGGCATGGCACCTCCCCCAAGACCAGGGATCCCCTCCCAACAACTCAGCCCCATTCCTGCCCTGCCCTCACTGCTGGTTCAGCGGGTAGTTGAGGGAGACCCTGGGCTTCTCCTATCCATTCCCTCATGGGCCACTGGTTGGCTCGCAGCACAGATAGGGCAAGCCATGATTCTGAGTGTCTGTCCACTGGTCAGATCTTCACCATGTTGGTGCATGCGCACCAGACTGGTCCTGAAATGCTTACAACCCCTATTTATTGAGTACTTAAGGCTTATCAGGCATGGAGCCAAGTTCCTTACAGACATGACCTCATTTCATCTTCACTCCTCACAGCGACCCATAAGGAAGGTACGTTGTCATCCACAGTTTACTGAAGAGGAAGAAGTTGGCATTCAGGGGGATTAAGGAGCTTGTTCAGAGTCTCACAGTAGGAAAGTGTAGAACCCGATCATCATCCAAGTCAGTCTTCTGGAACCTGAGTTTTTAAATAGTTGTGGTCGTTTATGTTTTTCCTTATTCTTCACCCAAGGTAAATATTTTACGAATGTTGTGGTCTTGTTTTTTTGGTAAGCTCTCCTGTAGGTGACCTCTCTCCTTGACATGTACACATTCATGCATAATTCTACGTAGATTCATAAATGTAACCGTAAGTATGATTTACAGAGCAAACCTTTCTTATTTTCTCTCTCTTCCTCTCTCATTTCTCTTCTTCCTGTGGGTCCCTCCCAGGTAACTTATAAAAATCAAGTATGTGATCATCTATATTTTCCTACAGTCTTATATAATCCTATTCTTTGCCTACTCCCCCAACCTCTCTCTCTCTCTGTCATATTTATTTATCTCCTTTTGATCCTCCTACTCTCTATTACAGTCTTGTGACTGTATTGAGCCTATCTAGATAATTCAGGACAATCTCCCCAATTCAGCATTCTTTAATCATATCTACAAAAATCCCTTTTGCCATGCAAGGTAACATGTTCACAGGTTCCAGGAGTTAAAACGTGGACATGGGGAGGGGCATTATTTGTCCTATATACAATGTAAATGAATAAAAGACAAATTCACCACCTTCCACTCCCAGGACTCTAGGCCCCTCATTATTTCGTTTCTGAGGTGTTCCTCTAAAGATGTTTTATGCAAACTCCACTCTGTGTCCTTGTCATTTTTCTCAGGTGACTGCGCACTATCTGCCCTATTTCCTGCCCTATTTCCTGCCTCTTTTTGCTTAACAGCATATCTTGGTGATTGTGTCAAGGCCTGAGCCTGGGCTCTGAACCACTAAAGTCACGAGAATGGAGGGGAAATCCAGTCCAGCAAGGAAAAGCGCAACCTCCAGATGGCAGGCAGCAGGCACTGGAAGATCGGGCAGTGTCAGGGATCCTGACAAATGGGTAGAGGCCCAGGCTTGAGAACCCTGACAATATCTAGAATTCCAGGAGGTGGATCAGTTTCAGGAGCTGTGTCATCAGGACTCCCCAGCCACTGAACTGGTTCAAATGCAGGACCTGAGCAGTAGGAGAAGGTTGGTGAGAGGTAAGAGGAATTCACTCCTGGGCAGGTTACCAAAACAGGCACTCAGAAACAGAGAACTCAACAGCCACAAAAACAATCCCACAAATATTTACTTAGTGGCTGCTACAGGCCAGGTGCTGAGCTGATTGCTGCCTTACACCTAGGAAGAGACAGGTGCAATCCATCTCCTCCCACAGCCTCAGAGTCAGAGAAGATGTTGCCATACAATATTGTAAGCATTGTGGTGTGGAAGGAAAAAATTCCTGGGGAGACTAGAAGTGGGGGAGGGAAGAAAAATTAATACAAATATATTTGTCAGGGTAGGCTAAGTGCTGTAACAATCCTCAAACCTCAGTGACTTCATACATAAAGTTGATGCCTCACTGTGTTAAAAGCTGATGCTGATTGAGGGGAGAGTAGGTGGGACTTTGCTCCACAGAGATATTCAGGGACCCAGGGTTCTCTTATCTATCTAATGGCTCCACTGCCCTTCTGTAAGGATATTGATTCTCCTGGAATCCTCTACATCCAGTTGGTAGAAAAAGAAAATGTGGAGGGTGACAGGGGAGGTTTTCACTGGTCAGGTTATGAGTAATGTTCATCATTTTGCCCATTTCCTATTGGCCAGAACTTAGTCACATGGCCCCACCCACCTGCCAGGGAGGCTAAGAAATATACTCCCACTGTGTACCCGAGAGGATAAAGAACAAAACTTGGTAAACTCATAGTAGTTTGTGCTGCAGTAGATTTAGGAAGCAAGGGCACACCACTTGGAGGAATGACTTCAAAACTGGCACCTGGAAGATACTATTATGGTTTGGATCTTGAGTATCTGCCAAAGACTCATGCGTTAAAGTTTTGTCCTCAGTGTAAGAATGTTCGGTGGTAGGACTTTTGGAAGGAGATGAGATCATTAGAACTCTAACTTTATCAATGAATTAATCCATTCATGGATTCATAATTTGATGGCATTGTTAGGAGATGAGCCTACTTGAAGGAAGTGGGTCACAGGGGAATGCCCTTAGGGAACATATCTTTTCCCCAGCCCCTTGCTCTCTGGTTCTTTCCCGCTCTGCTTCCTGGACACCATGATATGAAGACTCCCACCATGATGTATCACCTTGCCTTAGGCCCAAATGAATGAAGCCAGCTGACTGGGAACTGAGACTTCTAAAACTGTGAGCCAAAATAAACCTTTCCTCCTTTACGTTGTTCTCCTCAGATATTTTGTCATAGCAACAGAAAACTAACAGATATATAGCAGATATCAGGACAAAAAGAAGAAAGGACAGGAAAAATGATGTTTCAGGCAAACAGACCAATGTGAACAGAACCAGAAACATTGAAAGCATGAGGTGTTGAAAAGGAAGTTCTGTTCATCCTTGAGGCAAAATGCAAGCCAAAGTGGTGAAGCAACCACTGTAGTTGCATTAGACAGGGCATTATCAGCTGGGTAAGGAATTTATCCTGACAGTAATTAAAGCTATGGAAGATTTAGAAATTCAGGGTCAAATGTGTATTTTAGAAAAATTTCTAGAGGGGAACCAAAGGAAATGGCAGAGGACCAGCTGTCAAAGCAAGAAAGGATAACAGTCTGAACAACAAGAGTGGCCATAGAGGGAAGTAGACCATTCCAGACCATTCCAGACAACAGGAAATGGATTTATAAGATTTCAAGTGAATTAGGTACATGATACATTAGTCATTTCCCATTGCTAGGACAAAATACTTCACATTGCAATTTAAAGAAAGAGAGGCTTATGTTGGCTCAGAGTTTCAGTGGATTCAGTCCATGGTAACCTGGCTTCAAGTCAGAAATGAACAAACAGACACAACAGCATGGTGGAGGAAAAGCTCTTCACCACATGGCAGCCAGGAAGCAGAGAGAGAATGAGAGGAGCTGGGGACAAGAATACACCCTTCCAAGCTGGGTGTGGAAGTCCACACCTGTAATTCCAGCACTTGGGAGGTGGAGTCCACAAATTTGAGGACAGCCTGGGCTACATAGAAGTTCAAGGCCGGCCTGACCTACACAGAGAGACTCTGTCAAAAAGATTATATATATGTAAATATCCTGCCAATCACACCCCAGTGACTCATCTTTTCTGACCAAGCTCTACCTCCAAACAGCACAGTCAGCTAGGAATTCATCAGTGGACTAATCCACTGATAGGTAAAGCACCCGCTATGTTCCAATCACTTTCCAAAAGTCCTACCTCTGAACACAAGCCCTTTGGAAGACAATTTATGTCTAAACCATAACATGAAGCAAAGCAATGAAGATGAGTTGAGGATTAGGACCATGTCACCATGTTGGACAACTGGATGGCTAATGATTCTATTTTCAAAGAAGAACAGTAACCCTGACTGTTTGGAGGTAGAGTGAATCTTACTTTGAACTTCACGAGTTTGTGATACCTCTGGGACATTTAGAGATGCCCTGTAGTCAATTATATATGAGTCTGGATATCAAGAGAAATGTTGAGGCTTCAGACGTGTTCATGAGAGTCAATGAGTTTGCTCCAGGAAAGAGAGAAGAGAAGAAGGTCTAGAACAGAGTCCTACGGAATGCCAACATTCAGGGAGTAGGCAGAGGATGGGAAGTTCACATAATCATCCAACACAAAATGTCCTAGTACACAAGGACAAATAGTTTCACAAAGGCATGTGTCTTAATCCATGTTTCTGTTGTTGTAACAAAATGCCTGAGACTGGGTAGTTTATAAAGAATAGAAGTTCATTTGGTTCACAGTTCCAGAGACTGGGAAGTCCAAAGGCATGAAAATCAGGGGCATTGGTGAAAGCTGGATCCCAGAGAGACAGACAGGACAAGAAAGAGAGGACATGGAGGCAGAAGGGCAGACAGCTCAAGGGAGAACGTGGGCAATGAAGGAATAGAACTGGGAGATATTGCAGGGAGATTTTGTGTGTTCAGTGTAAGTGTCCCCCATTTTAAGATAGACGATGCCTTTCCCCCATATCTTGGCACTTTGTTAGTCCTTTGGAGCTTAGACACCATCCTAGAGAAGAGTGGAGAGAACCAAATTCGCTCATTTAACAAATACTTATTAAGCACTTCTTATGCGACAGGCAAATGCCTGCTGTGGTCCAGGCCAATGGGAATATAGCAGTGCCTCAAATATTGTCAAATCCCTTCCACTGGTGAACTTGCCTTGTGATAGAGGACACTGTCAGTAAACACACAATGAACAAGCTAGGTAGTGTCAACCATGTTTGAAGGAAAATAAATCAGAGAAGGGGAGCAGAAGTGGGCTGAGGGAGGATGAAAGTAAGAAAATACAACAATCCAGGTGAGAGGAGGTGGGGACAGGACCGGTGCCTACAGCCTACAGTGGAGATAGTGGGAAGAGAATCCATTCTGGAAATATCTTGAAAGTAGAGTCAGCTGCATTCGCTAGCTGATAGGCTGTGCAACATGAAAGAGAGGCATCAAGCTTCTCTGCAGAAGCTAATTCAACTATAAAATGGGATGAAATCCTGATGCGTGCTGCAACATGTTGGGACCTTGAAACATTCGGCTGAGCGGAAGTCAGACAGAGAAGGCTGCATGTTGCATAACTGCGTTCATGTGAATTATCCACAGCGGGTAAATCCATGCAGACAAATGCACCTGGCGGTTGGCGGGAGTTGCAGGAAAAGGAGAGAGGTGACTGCTTCAGGGTGTGGGGTCTTTTATGGGGAGATGAAGATGTTTTGGAATTAGATCGAAGTAACAGTTACAGAACACTGTGATTGTGCTAATGCCACTGAATTGTTTGCTTTAAAATGATTAATTTTATACTTTGTGGATTTAACTTCAATTTTTAAAAATTAAAAAAAAAGACTTCCATGTCTTTGATCTGAAAACTTGAACAACGGAAGTACCATTTACTGAGAAAGATGAAACTACAGAACTAGCAGGCTTGGGAAGAAAATTCTGGCGTCCCGTTTTGACCCTTCGCTTGGAGATGCCTGTGCACCAGTCAAATAAGGCTTTTCAGGGGACACAGAGATGTGTGAGGACTTCAGCAAAATTCTGGAGCTATTTGGGAGCCTCCAGCAGGTAGATCATCTTTGGACTTGGAATTGGCTGACAGCAAGTTTCTATTTCCTGGAAGAAGAGTGTAGGAATAGAAATTACATTGTTACAGGAAAGTAAACAAATTTGTATGTTGCACATCCAAGTTTGTGGACTGAAATTCACACCTTCTACATTAGAAAGGGCTGCAGCTCTTTAAAACCAGCCAGGCATGACAGATCTGGAGCCAGGCAGGGCTGGGCTTGTCAGGAGGGTGGAGGGAGGTTGCCAGAGCTCCGAGTTTTCTCCAGGGCTTCTCCACAACCCCTGGAAAACAACAGCCAACTTTGTGTCTTTAACAACGATTTATCTGCTGTGGCTCTTAGTATTGTTTTCAGTCTGACAGGACTTGTCAGCTGAAAAGCCAGAAGGAATCCACACCTGATTTGTTAGCGCCGGAAAAACTTTGCCAAACTAAGGAATGCAGCCTTTAGAACAGCAATCTTCCATTATAGGTGGTCAGGGGCAATTAACAGCCATCACTAGCAAACAGTATTAATAACTGATTAATAAACCCTTCCTGTGTACTCAGCACTCTGCTAAGGGCTTTGCGTTCATCATCGCATTCTGCCCTCAAGTTAAGCCTCTAAAGTAAGCATGATTATTATGAACCTCAGTCTTCCACGCATAAACAAGTACAGAGAGGTTAAGCAACTTGCCCAGGGTCCCGCAGCCAGAAAATGAAGAAGCAGAAGGCAAATTCAAATACATAATTTCTACTCTAAAGCCCTATGTTTTGGAAGAATAAAAATAGAAGTCACTGGAAGCTTCTCTTCCCATCCTTATGTACTTCCTGATTAGAGAAGGTGTGGCCTGGGTCCCCCAAGTAAACCATGAGCCTCCTCACCAGCCCTTAGTGCAGGGATTGGAACATAATTCTTTTCTGCACCTTGCTGAATGAATGAATGACTGAATGAATGAATAATCACAAGGGGAATGACTAGCATGTACCATATTGCATTATGCTTAGTAATTAATGAGCCTTTTTCTCTAGGCAGGATGTGAACCCTTTGAGGAGAGACATCTTTTCTTACCGTGACTATGAAATCCAACATGCTGGGGAAGTGTGGGGTATGGGCTAAAATACACAGACTCTGGAGGCAGAGTGCTCGGGCTTAAATCATGCCTTCTCTTCTCTGGCTGTGAGACCTTGAGCGAGTTCTCTCTGTGCCTTGATGCTCTCAACTGGGAAATGGGGAGAATGTAATGCCTACTCCTTAAAGATATTTATCAAGATCAGTTAAGACTTCGGTACCCAGTAGGTGCTCAATGAACATTAGCTGTGTGTCTATGGCGCCACAGAGAAAGGAGTCCCTGGCTGTCCATGGTGCGGCCAAGTACAATTAGTACCTGGTTGCCTAGAGCAGGAATAGATCCTTTTAGCAAGTGTGGTGGTACACACCTGTAATCCCAGCACTCTGAGAAGCAGAGGAAGGAGGATCACAAGTTCAAGCCCTACCCAGGCAACTTGGTGATTTAGCAAGACTCTGTCTCAAAATAAAAAATACAAAGGGCTGGGGAAGTAGCTCAGTGTGAAGACCCTGGGTTCAGTACCTAGTACTGCCAAAGAAAAGAAAATAGAACACTTTCGAACATTCATTATGCACTCACAGGAAGCCAGGTACCTAACGTGCATCATTGCACCTGATCCTGACATCCATAACATGAGCAATATTAGTATCCTATTTTCCTGATGGGAAGACCAAGGCTAAAAGGACTTAGCAATTTATCAAGAGTATCAAAGCAAGTAAAAGCAGGTAAAGAAAAAGAGTCAGTATATGTTTCAAGAGGCCCAGGCTATGTCTGTTGTATTTGAAAAATAAGACATTCTCAGTACGTCAAACAAAGGGAGTTTGGTTTGATACAGTAAACTGACTACACGGGTGATGCGAAAGGAAGTGGTGAAGGAGCGCTGGCCTCAGCAACAGGAAGAAGCTGCTCTAGTTGCTAGGGCTAGAGGGACGGAGAAAAGAGGTGAAGTCGCCGATGCCCAAAGCTGGGACGTCCGGAAGGAGCTGGGACCACGGCAGGGCTGCCCGGCAAGGAACTAAACCACAGAGAAGACACATTCTGTGCCAGAGAAGGAAGGATCCATGATGCCAGGGAGTCAGGGAATGCCTGGCTCCCCATTTTGTTCACCATCCAGTCTCACTGGGGAGCAGCTAAGGGGGAAGCCTACTGGCTACTCACAGGACAACCTGAGCAATGCAGCTTGCAGAGAAGGGGGACAGACAGAAGATCACACAGGCTGGCCCAGAAAGGCTCTTCTTACTGGAAGGGAGGAAAGGGCAGGTAGCCACAGCGTCTGTGTCCTTCACCCAGAGAAAGCAAACTCAAATGCCTACCGAGGCCAGCAGATTACACAAAGACCTGGAGTCAACTGCTTACAGGGAGTGGTGAAGATTGTGTCAGATTGGAGGAACCACCCTGTCCTACTGGGACAGCTTACTAATGGAGGAACAGAAAATCCTGCTGTTCAACTTGAATCTACCATTTTTTAAATGTTGGCAAAGTGGCAAATTTAACTTGAAAAATCTAGAAACCAAATCCAGATGAAGAGAAAGGGAAAGCAAAAAGATTTAAAATGCATCATGTACATGTACCAAATACCCACCATGCGTGAGAAAATAAAAGAAAATGAAAGAAAAATTAAATGGGGCCGACACACAGCTCAGTGGCCCGGCACTGGCCTAGCATGCACTCTGGGTTCCACCCTGAGCCCCGCATAATAATAGACGAATGATTCCGGGACAGAAAAAAGCCAGCAGTGGAGGAATTAATAAAATCCAAAGATTAGAATTTGTACAGTGCTGGTTTCTCAGTTTTCTGAAAGGCGCCACATTAATGTAAGAAATTAATATTAAGGTTACTAAAGAAAGACCAGCAAGAACTCTGTATTATTTTCACAATTCCAATGATTCCCAAATAAAAATTTATACTAAAAATAATGGAGCACCTTAAATTTATTTTTAAAGACCAATGAGTTCTTAATGACACTAAAGAAAGACAAAAAAAAAAAAAAACTAATTCATCATTATTGGAGGCAGTTATTGCCCAAAATCCTCACCCCAAAAATAGTAATTAAAGGGAAAGATTTCATTCTACCTTATAAAAGAAATGACAGAAGGAAGTTCTTTACAGAAGAGTATCAACTCTTAAATGTTGGAGGAAGCAGAACATTAGGATTTTGCAACACCACCCGAAATAACTGAGTCAGCCCAGGCTCATGAATGGATGCTGAAACCATGAGGTGAAAGGTTCAAGAGAGACAGAATATTCACAGTCACCAATTCATCAACCCATAGGGAACCTACTGCTTATAAGAGAAGAAATGATTTTACAATGCAGGGATCAAGTTATCACCACCCAAACCCACCAATCCATCTTAGTGTCACTAAAGAGACAGCTCATCCTTCTGCACCTTTAGGGTGTGATGCAATAGGATGCCTACACCACCCCCTAGGAAGATTTATGGCTAACAGTGGTTAGCCACATCTTATCCAGCCATGGAACAAGCTTCTCGCTTACAGGAAATTCAGGCAATAGAGGGACCAGTTCAATGCACCACAAGGAAGCAATCAGAGAAGCCAGACGAGTAGGTTATTCTACCAACAGGACAAAGCGTCTAGTTGCTTCAGCACGTCAGTCACCTGGGAAAAAAGGGAGGGAGTATTTCAGACTTAGATATGAGACAGGATCCAAAGCAATCTGGGGGCTTTGATTGGATCCTGGTTTGAACCAACTGTAAAGACATTTGGAGGGCTACTGGGAAATGTGAATTTGAGGGGATTCGATATGAATAAAGAGTTGGGGCCCATTTTACCACTCTGGTTGAGTGAAGAATGTTTCATTTTGTTAAGGATGCATATTGATACATTTAGGGATGAACTGTCGTGTTGACTATGAACACTTGAGTTAAAAATGCAAAAGTAAGTGAAGTTGATGGAGCAAAATGCTCACAATTGTTGTAGCTAAGTGATGCGTGTACAGGTACTCACGATTAGCTCTACTGTATGTTTGAAATTACTCATAATAAAGAATAAAAACAAGCATAGATTAAGCAAGAGTTCCTCTATTATATCAACTATATGCTAGGCACTGATCTGGACACTGGGGCTAAAGAAATTGAATTTTTAAAAAAGTCTTGGCACAGTGGTACATGCCTGTAATCCCAGTACTTGGGAGGCTGAGGCAGGAGAATCTTGGGTTCAATCCCAGCATGGGCTACACAGGAAAACCCTGTCTCAAAAATGAACAAACAAATAAGTGTAAATATTTTGTCCTTCCTGACTAACAACCAGTTAGAAAAGGAAGATGATCAACAAATCAGGAAGTTAAAGCATAATGCGGTGACAAATTCTATAGAAAATGTATATATCTATCTGGGATGGATACTGCTAGTTTATTTGAAGTAATCAAGTAAGACTTCTTCAAGAGGGTGCATTTAAGCAGAGACATAAAAGATGTAAGCCATTGGAATGTCTGCTAGAGGAACTCTCTAGAGTTCAAGGTAGAAGTGATAGCAAGTGCAAAGGCCCTGAGATAGGAGCAAGATTATAACATTCAAGAAGCAACAGCAGGTCTTTGAGAGTCATGTGGAATGATCAAGGGGGACAATGGTAGGAGATGAACTCAGAAAGGTGGAGAAAGGGATGAAGGGTTGTGATAATGGGGAAATTTGTAAACTAGTATGCTTCTTGCTCTGAGTGAGATGGAAAACATTAAAGGAGGGAATGGTCTCACTCAGTCATTTTTATTTTTGTTTCTGTGGTGCTGGGGGTTAAACCCAGAGCCTTGCATATGCTTGGCAAATGCTCTACAACTTGACTACATCCCCAACCCCCAATTTAGTTAGTTTCTTTTTAATTACTATTATGGAAATTTTTAGACATACGAACATAGAAGGATAATGAATACCCAAGGACCATCACAAACGTCAATATCAGTAACTCATGGCCAATCTTGTTTCATCTATAGCTCTCGTACCATCCTAATGGATTATTTTGCAGCAAATTCCAAGCATCTTATCATTCCACTTCTAATTTTCTTTTTCTTTTTCAGTACTGTGGATTAAACCCAGGGCCTTCACACTAAACCCTTTAAAAAACTTTTTTTGAGATGAGGTCTCACTAAATTGCTAAATTGAAAATAAATATATATGTTCATAAATATATATATCTTCAAAACATAAGGTCTCTTTTAGAAAATCACAGCAAAGCCATTGCCATACCTAAAAAAAATTAGTAACCCCTTACTATCATTAAATATCAATTTAGTGTTTAAATGCCCCATCTCACTGACAACTCTCATAGTTTTTATGAATCAAATAAGAGTCATTAACTCCAATTGTGAAACTACCTTAAATCCCTTTCAATCTCTAGTATTCTCCTCAGTCTCCATTTGCTTGTTTCTTTGTTATTCTGTTGAAGAAACTGGGTCATTCTGATTTTGCTAGTGACATTCCCATGGTGTCATTTAACATGTTCTTCTGTCCTTAGATTTATCCTAATTTTGCAGTTATATCCAGAGACATGGTCAGATTCAAGTTCATGTTTTTGTTGTTGTTTGTTGTTGTTGTTTTCTTTTTGGCAAGAATACTCCATAGATGATGTTGAACATTTTCACCAGGAGATGCACAATGACTGTATAATGTCTTTATCTCATGATATTAGCAGCCAAAAACGATCATTGCCTAGATCCATTAAATGATTTGAAGTTCAAAGTTGAGCTAAGGTACCTCCACCCTTAGCTTGCCTAGCCTGCATGAGGCCATGGTTTCTATCCCCAGCAACACACGGGCACACACAGACACACACACACACCCACACATGCCAAAGAAGTTGCAAAGTGTTGAGTGTTGCAACATTGGATTTTCCTCATTTTATTAGCTAGGATATATCTATAAAAGAAAACCTCTCCCAATCACCTATATGGTTTCCTTGAGGTTATATTTGCATAGGGCTTGCTTGATCTCTCCCTTCATCTATAAATTGTTAAAATAATGAAGTAGCTCCTTAGTGAATTAGTCAACTATTGCCACATAATAAATTACCGCACTTGGACTTAAAGCAACGCACATTTATTATATCACAGATTCTGTAGTTAAGGCTCCCAGCAAGGCTTAGCTCAGCTTCATGGTCTCTAACGAGGCTGCAAAGTGCCACCTAGGATTTCAGCCCTATTTAAAAGCTTGACCAGGGAATAGAGCTATTGGCAGGATTCAGTACCTTGAGATTTCTTGGACCAAGGATCTCGGTTCCTTGCTGGTTGTTGCCTGGACGCCACCCATCTCCTGGCCCTGTGGGCCTTTCAGCATGGCAGCTTGCTTCACCAAGTCGGCAGGGGAAAGGATGCCAGTAAGGTGACAGTCACCATCTTATATAATTCAGTCCCAGAAATGACAAGCCATCCTCTTGCCTCCTTTGATGTTAGAAACCAGCCACTCAGCCTGGCTTCCTAAGGGGAGGGGACTACACAAGGGTGTCAACACCAGTGGGTGGAAGCATTAGAGGCCAGCTGAGAGTCTATTCATCCTCCAGAGATAGTTGGTGAAATTCACTTTAAAGAAAAATATGACTCAAGTCAATAAAGTGTCACCCCAGCTGCTATCCGCAAGGATGAAAGCAAAACAACCTGCTGAGAAGATCCTCAGAACCCCTGTGGCTATTTTCAAAGTCAAACTTCCAATAAAACCCTAATCTCACAAATGAAGAGGCAAGAGAGTACCCGGGAGAATATAAGAGGCAATACGTTTGACTTCCAGGATATGCGATCCGTACATCTCAGTCTGCACACCCCCCAATAAAATGATGCTCAGCATGTCGCTTATGGGGCTAGTGAGAGGGTTAAATTAATCTGAGCAAAATGTTTAGAACTGTGGCTGGCAAGGTAAGTACTATGTGGGATCAGTTGCTGCTGCTATTATTGTTGTTGTTGAGATTAGTAGTAGTGATACTTCTGTGATTAAATCCTAGTTTTTCGGGCCCCCCAAATTGCTAACTTCTTCCCAACTGCCTGGCCCATCACTGGCCATGAGTTCTCACTTGCTGGAAATATGTTACTTTTAATAGAGCAAGTCACATGAAGATCTTCTGTTTTCCTTCCCACCATCATCCAGTGATTTCAGGTCACTTCCATAGCAATGAAATACTTTCAAAAGTGAATCAGACTCATTAAACACACCATTGTCTGGGAGGACTTGGTCCTAAATTGAATCAAGCTCCTCCTATTCTTTTTTAAAGCATAAACTGTTTCTTCAGAATTTTTGTTTTGTTTTGTTTTGAGGTACTCAGGATCAAATTAAGAGCCTTTGCATCAAGCCACATCCCCAGGCTTTTTAAATTTTTTAATTTTGAGACACGATCTCACTGAAACTCTAAATTGCCCAGGCTGGTTTCCAACTCATGACCCTCTTTCCTGCCTCAGCCTCCCAGAGCACTAAGATTTTTAACTTCACAAGCAACACATAAATATATTCCTTAAAAAAAAAATCCATACGGGGAAGGCTAAAATTCACCCTGACCACACACCCCCACCCCTGTCCCCTTCCTTTCTTTCCCAGAGGTAACCACTGCTAATAATTTGATATGTACCCTGCGAGAATTTGTCTCTGCATTTCTATAAACATATATCTGCCCATCAAAATGTATTCTATTGTCTTATAAGGATTGTTTGTTTGTTTGTGTTTTCCTTTTTTGATTTGGCTGTTGTTATATTTCGTTTGTTTGTTTGATTTGTTGGTTTGTTGATTGGTTTTGCCACAGGGTTTTGCTATATTGCCCAGGCTGATCTCAAATCCTTTGGCTCAGATGATTCTCCTGCCTCAGCCTCCTGAGTAACTGGTTCACAGGTATAATCCACCATGCTCAGTTTATGAGTTTTTCATATAAATAATGTTAGATTACATTGGTCTGCAACCTTTTTTTCTCACACTCTACATCCAATCTGTATTAGTCTGTTTTCCGTTACTGTGATCAAATATCTGAGGCTGAATAATTTTATAAAGAAAGTAAGTTTGTTTAGCTCTCAGTTCTGGAGGTTCTTGGATATGGCACTGATGAGTGTCTCATGGTAGATGACAAAACAAGGGAAGGAGTGCTTACAGGAGGAAATGGTCACTTGGCGAGACAAGACAAACCAGACAAGAAAAGCAGAGCCAGGGGAGGGGGACACAGTTTGCTTTTCTGGAGGCAGGGTGTCACTATGTAGTCCAGGCAGGCCTCGAATTTGCCACCCTCCTGAGTGCTTTCTGAGTGCTGGGATTACAGGTGTACATACCACTCTCAGCTAAGGTTTGCTCTTTTTATAACCCTCTGCCAGCATTAATTCAGGGTCTTGTGAGCACCACCTTAACCCCTTCTAGAGTCAGAGACCCTCATCAGGCTCCACCTCTTAAAAGCCCCCCACCTCTATGCTACCACGCTAAGGACCAAGCCTCTAGTGCGTGAACTCTCGGGGCGCACGCTCCAGTTGTGTCCACGCCTAGCACCATACCTCAGCAAAGCGTGCCAGCGCACTCCGAAACTTGGCCACTTCTCACCAACTCCACAGCTCCCACCCAGGTCCCTGCTTCTGCCTTTGCTACCCTAATTTATTCACCACAATTTTTTTTTCCAGTACTTCAGATCAAACCTCGGGCCTTGACACTGAGCTAGATCCTCTACTTTTGTTTTATTTTTTATTTTGAGACAGAGTCTCTCTAAATCTCTAAATCACCCAGACTGGACACAAGGGTATGACCCTCCTGCCTCAGCCTCCCAGGGCACCGGGATTACAGGTGTGCACCGTCACGCCCAGCTCGTTCTCCATAATTCTTATTCAGTGAGTCTTTTAAGCTTTGAGTCAGATATATTCAAAAGAATTGAAAGCAGCAACAGAAGCACTGCACACCCACGTTCACAGGCACAGTAGTCACAGTCACCAAAAAGCGGAAACAACCACGTGTCCACTGACAGATGAATGGAGAAACAAAATCCAGAGTGTCCGCACGATAAGATGTCACTTGGTTTTTAAAAAGGAATCTATGACACATGCCTCAGTGTGGATGAACTTTGAGGACAATACACCAAGTGAGGGAAGCTTGACCAAAAAGGACGGATCCTGTTTGACCCACTTCTAAGAGGTGCTCAGGGTCACCCGATTCATAAGACAGGGAGCAGAAGGGTGGTGGCCCGGGACTGGGAAAGGGCAGAGGTGTGGGGGTTAAGGTTCGACGGGCCCACTTTCAATTTGGTAAGATGAAAACATCCTGGAAATAGATGGTGGTTTTGGTTGCACAGCCACATGAATGTCCTCAAAGCCACTGGACAGTACATTTAAAACGGATAAAATGGCAAATGTCATGTTAAGTGTATTTACCACAATTAAAAAGACATAAAAGTGTTTCAGCCAAGTTACGTGACCCTAAGTCCTCTAAAGGCCCCCGCCTGACCCTGACTCAAGCCCCAGTCCCTACGCCGACCTGCAGGGCCTGCACATGCTCTGTCCCCCTCCCCTACCAGCCCTCAGACCTCCCTGTCAGTCTCCTCTCCTTGTCTGACCCCTGTCTGGACACACTAGGCCCCTCGCTGCCCTTCACAAACCAGGCACGCTGCCCATCTCCAGGCCCTTCCCCTGCGGTTCCCTCTGCCTGGCACATCTTCTCCCAGAGATCTGCAGGGCTGGCTTCCTTCTCCCTTCTAAGGTCCTTGCTCAGGAGTCTCTTCTGATCACACTGCTCACAATTCAGTGTCTACCCCGTCTTCTTTGGCCTGCTTTCATTTTTTTCCATAGCAGTTCTTACTATCTAGATGATTCTTTATCTTACTTATTTTTACGTTGTGTGCCAGCAGAACACAAGCTTCACAGGACAGATATTTTTGTCTCACCAGTGTATCTCTAAGGCCTAGAAAAAACAAACATTCAATGCTCAATAATATTTGTCAAATGAATGAGTGAATTGTCTCCTGCTATTTCCACATCAGTCTATTTTGGCCCTATCTTATTCTTTTTTACTGCAGCAGAGTATTGGGCAATTTGAACACATCGTAATGCATACCATCATCCCTTTTACCTCTGCATGTTTAGAATGTTCTCAGCTAGTACAGTATTAGGGCATTTTAAAATCTCCAGGTTCCTGGATGTAACTGAAAACCTCCGTAGAGAAGTCACAAAGTTGGTTCTCAGAGCCTCCTCTTTCCTGGGTCAAGGCCCCAGGAGCCAGGCCAGTGGAAAGAGAAAAACGGAAAGGTATGTGCTTGGAGTGGCCAGGTGAGTGCTGAGCGACGCCAGCCTGGCTGTGCCCTGTGAGATCTGGGGCTTGTGGTTGGATTTCTGGGAACAGAGGGAAAAGTGCCAGGCTTGGCAGGGTTGGAAGTTTTCATGGCCGACCAGTCAGACAGAGGGAAGGAAATCTAGTGGAGGTGGCAGAGGCCCCATGATCCAATGCCTAGGGGCAGAAACAAGAGGTTAAGAATACTGCTGTCAGGCCTCGTGGGCCCACAGGGCCCTGAGAACCCACACAGCTGCCGCTAGCTCCAGGCCACCCAGGCCGAGCAGGAATAGGAGCCTCACGTCACTCATATCTCCTGATCGTTTATTTCCCACAGAATCAGGCGATCAGCTTTTGTATTAAATCCCCAGATATTTTCTGATTTTTTAACAAAAAAGTTCTTGGCTCAAAAATTTTGAAAATGCCAGGTTCCGTCCCTAGTACCACAACAATCAATCCATCAGTCAATAAAATGAACTGACAAAGTGTTTAAAACTGGGCCCTCCCTTCCCCTACATTGGCCACTCCAAGGACTGCCAATTTAGCAGCCCTCAGTGTTCATGTCTGTGTCACAAAACCACGTTTCCTAACTCAGACTTGTGTCCTGTCCCAGGCCACAAGGGACAGATTTTGCCACTGTTTAGACAGGTTCCTTGACTGCAGTCTGCAGAACTGTTCCCTTATCTGCTAAATAGGGACCATGATGGAACTTAGCCCATAAGATTATTTGGGAGAAGAAAGGAGACCTGCCAAATAGTATTGGTCAATAGTAGTAGTAATGGGTGGGGAGCAGAAGGCCTGGGGAATACTGGGGAGAGAAAGAGAGAAAACTAAAAGGTTGTGCAGAACATCAGCTGTTGTCTGTGGTGACTAGAGGTACGTAGGGTGGTGGGGGGGGGGTGTTGCCTGAAGCTTGCTGTGGCCTAAGAGAATGAGAACAAGATCCAGGAGCCTACCTTTGATCAGTGGTGTGAGGTAAGGATTCCCTAATCAAGCCAGAGACCCAGAGTTTGGGGCTTCCAGACAGCCAGGCAGTACTGCATCTAACTCTGTCTCAGGTGGTGACAGCCTCCAGAGACAGTTTCTCATTCTATACTTACACTGTTGCCAGTTGGAGCCTGACTCTAGGACTTTACAATTGCACTTGTTGTGGTTTATCTTCTTCATTTGGGATGAAGACAGTCCAGTCTGTCAAGATTCTGTAAATGGATGTATTAGCCATCCCTGCTGACTTCCTTCTTTTGCAGTTTGAATAAATGTCACTAGAATCAGCTAAGTCTTTCGATTGCAAGCAACAGAAACCCCAACTGACTTAGCCAAAAGGAAGTTTATAGCTCTGTGCACCTGAAATTTCCAAGGGGTAGGACTAACTTCAAGTATGGCTTTAGGTGGGACAAATGATAATACTAGGAACTAGTTTATCTGTGTTATCTTTCTAGGTAGAATCCACTCTTGTACAACCTCTTCTGGGCTATAGTTCTATATCTGAATGACTCCCAAGCCAACAAGACTTCCCGAGAGTTGAATGAAAAAGTCCTAGCGTAGAGTTTCATTAACTATGGTTAACCTGACTTGGGCCATGTTCCCTTTCCTAAATAAATCATTTTCCTAAGAAGAATACAGCATGTTGAGTGCCAGGTCTGGCCCATATCGACCCTGAATAAAGTGGTGATAAATGAAATGAACATCTCCCAAGATCGAAATATAGATTAGAGGTGGAAAGGGGATAGTGATCTCCAAGCTAAATCAGGTGCTGTTACCTGGAGTTGGTGCCTCCTCCCAAAAAAGAATACTCACTTTATCATCTATGCAAAGCATTGTTTAAATTGTGGCTAAAAGGGCAACATGGCTTTAACATCTAACACCCCATTGATCATCAGAGCTGGCTTGACTGATTTTGGGTTCTCTTTCATATCTCCACTATCTATGAGAATTACACTGATTAAAAAGAGCAGGAGGACTCTTCTTCCACAACAGTATTAAATACTCAATTGAATATTTTTTGGCACTTTCAGATTCCCCAACCAAAAAACCAGCCATTAATACATCAGACATGAGTTCATCCAGTGCTGCCATATTTAGCCAACTATCTAGAAAAAGTATATTTACAAAAAACAAACAACCAAAAAAAACAAAAAACTTGGCCAAATGATCCATAGTGCTAACACTGAGCTAAAATCCATGTGGACCCTTCAGACTAGAGTTCCTAGTTTGTCCTTCAGGAAGCCAAGCTACCTATCCAAACACAATGCTCTTTGTCCACAATTGTTTACAAATCATAACTTCAGCCAGCCACTCTGGAGTTTCTGGCCATCCCAAAACTCCACACCCCACCCCATACTGGAAATCACGCCACTGAAGGAGCGTGTCAGTTGTACAAATCTGCCCACGAAAACACAGTCTACTGGGGGACAATGTCTAACGGTGTCCACCAGCAGGACCTGGCTGAGAGAACAGTGTTGATGCAAAAGGAAATCCTCATAAATAGTATGTATTAGGTTGAACCATATGAAGTGGCCATTTGTGTAGACAAATAGTACTCAAACATCAGCAATTTCATACAATCACATCTGAAGATGCTAAAGCAGCAACAGTTTTCAAGGTGTGGTCCACAGACTCCGGGGTGGAGGGTGGTCCCAAAGGCCCTTTCCAGAGGAACCAAATTGTTTTCATAATAATACTATGATGTTAGTTTCCTTTTTCACTCAGTTGACATTTGCACTGAAAGCGCAAAAGCAACAATGGGTATATCGGTCTGTTTTCTGTTGCTAATACCAGAATAGCACAGGCTAGGTTAGTTACAAAGAAGAGAGGTTCGTTTGGGTGTACAGTTGTGGACCAAGGTCAAGGGGTTGCACCTGGTGATAGCCTTCTTGCTGGTAGAGTCCCACCATCACACAAAGCGTAATATAATGAGACATGGGGAGCACATATATGTATGTATATTCTGAGGTCTTTTTTTCTTATGAACCCGCCAGTATTCAATCATGGAGGCTCTACCCTGATGACTTCATTTCATCCTGATGACCTCCCAAAGGCCCCACCTCTAAACACCATAAGGTGGGGCAGAATCTTCTTAATACTTCCCAATTCAGATTAAACTCCAGCGTAGTTTCAGAGAGGACAAACCATATTCAAACCGTAGCAATGCATCCAATTATATGAAGTTCAAATTCCTTCCTTGACTTCCACTAAAACAACATATTGCAGCAGACTGAACACAGATGCACACGACAGTTCCGCCATCTTTTATTAAACTCGGTATTAAAAGAGATTTGCAAAAATGCTAAAGAGAATCCCTCTTCTCACTAGTATTTTTTGTTCTGGAAAATATTTTTCATAAAAGCATTTTACTTATATCAACATGAAATGAGTTTATTATTGCTATAGTGTGATGAATTTGGAAAATTTTTTAAGATAGCTGCATTGATTTCTCACATGGAAACTATCAATAGATATAACCCACGTAAACAAAAACTCTCCCGGGTGTTCAATAAGTTTTAAAAGCTCAAACGATTCTAGAAAGCAAAAATTTGGAGAATGGCTGTATTAGGACGATGTACAGCAAAATATACACGAAAGGAAGTACTGATGCTCCTGGAAAGAAATTTGCTGAAATGACCGTCTTAAAACCTTGACCTACTGGGAAGAGAAGGCAGGACGAAGGGAAGAAAGTGATGATTCAAGGAAATAAGGTGTCTCGGTCTTTTGCTAATAACACGATACCACAGACAAAGAAGTTATAAAGCAAAGAAGTTTATTTTGGCTCCCGATTCTGGCCCAAGGTGCAAGGGCCATATTGGTGGTGTTCTTGCCGGCCGAGTCCCAGGGCAGGGCCGGGCTTTACAAGAGACAGCAGCTCCAGAGACTGACCCAACCCTGTTTTTATAGCAGACCCACTCAAGGTAGCCACTAACCCATTCACCCACCAACTGCATGAGTGGCTAAGCCCTTCAGGAAGGCAGAGTCCTAATCACTCCTTAAAGGTCCTACCTATCTCACCCCACCTGTTCATCTCAAAATGGGGAGGAAATGCCAACACGAGTTTCAGAAAGGATAAAGTGTTCGTACACGGCTCCGGATACACTAGCAGCTCCCCGAGGCTGGTTCACAGGTGCAGCGAGCTCCCTGGGAGTCAGCCAGAGGCCCAAACCTCCAGGTAGGCTGCGGAATTTCTAAGGCAGAGGCTGAGCCCGCAGCGCATGGCCTCCATCTGGGAGCAGTGTTGGAGGCTGGCTGAAGCAAAAGGAAAGAAATCACTGGGAAGTGAGAGGTGAGCACCTTCAGAAGTCCTGCAGGGTGCAGAACACATTCCTGAGGAGATCGGCTGGACGATCCTTCCTAAAACCCCCAATTTGTAGCCAGGCCTGGGGACCCACTCCCTAATCCCAGCACTCTGGGGGCGGAGGATCGAGGAGCTCAAGGCCATCCTGGGCTATATGTGGAGACCCTGTCTCAAACAAAACAAACCAAAACACA
Organism: Hystrix cristata; assembly: GCA_004026905.1. NCBI lineage: Eukaryota > Metazoa > Chordata > Mammalia > Rodentia > Hystricidae > Hystrix > Hystrix cristata. Next base: position 57,696 of record PVJO010007254.1, read on the forward strand.
AACACATGCAAACGAAAAACTCCCCCGGGGACCTTCTGTACCTGCACCGACCAGGATGAGACGGGCATGCACGGTGGTCTGGGTGTGTGTCATGTGTTCTGGCGATGTGCGCAGGATAGGCACACGCAGGGGGCAGAGCTGTGTTCATACGCGTGGCACGTACCACGCAGTGGAAAGTGTATCTGTGCGGGCACGCGTGGAGGGTCTGTCGGCCGTATTCGGGGCATAGGGATCGCTCTCTCGGGGTGTGCTCAAGCAGAACGAGGAGGGTGCGCGCGGAGGCGTCGGATGCGCTTGGACGCGCGGCGCGCAGGGACTAGCGAGGGAGGTGCCAGGGGAGCCGCGAAGACGCAGGTGGCGGCGACAAGCAGGCTCCGCCCGCGGGCGCTCCAGTGCTTCTCCGCCCCCTCCGCCCGCTCCCTCCGCCTCTTGTGGCCGCACTCTCTCCCTCGTCTGGCCCGCCACCGCAGTCCAGCGTCGCCTCCGTCATCGCTGCCCTCCGCTCGCATCCCAGCCGCCACCGAGCAGGTATGACAGCGACCCCGGGAGCGCACCTGGGTCGGTCTACAGTCCCAGCCTCCGCGCGCACCCTCTGCCCACCCTCGGCCCGAGCGCTCCGCTGTCCCAGCCTCAGTTTCCCACGGGAGGGCGCTTGAGTGCCTGTGTGTGGCGCCGCGCTCGGGTCACTGTGGGAATCTGGTCTGGGGCGGAGAGGGGCTGGAGGGCAACAAGAGAGCCCTCCACAGCGGGCGGGATCGCCGTAGAGGTTCGGGCAGGGTCGCACGAGCATCCAGGACGCCGGAGAGGGCGGCGAGGGCCTCGCACGGGGGCGGGGCGGGCCGTCGTTCCGGAGGCGAAGCCCGGGAGCGCGTCCTGCGTGCACGGCGGCGCGGGGCTGAGCGTGTCACCCCACGGGCCCAGCATCTCCGCGAGGCGCGTCGCGAGGTGTCCTCGCCCTGCAGAGGAGAAACTGAGGGCCAGGGGCTGGACACTTCCATGGGTCCCGTGGGCTCGTGGCTGAGGGCAGATTTGAACTCGGGCAGTCCGATCCCAGAACCAATGGCCTCCCGCCCCTGCGGGGCGTCGATTTATTCTGTAAGTGTCCGCCTCGGGGCAGAGCCCGGGAGAAACCTGTTGAGAAGCGCGTGCAGTCTAGACGCTGAGATTCGTGGCGCTAGATTCGTGTCCAGAGAAGGTCGTGTCGATTAGATGTGCTGGACACGTCTGGAGGAGCACTGAGCGTGGAGGGGGACACTGAGGCGCAGGATTTACGAAAGAAGCAGCGGAACTCTTCCATCCCCAAGCACACAACAGCTCTCCACCAGCATCCGGGCGTCCTCAGAGGACCTATCTGAACCCAGCTGGCCGTTGACAGCCCCTAGTGACCCAGCCTATCTGCCCGCTGAACAGAACCTTCCATGGTCCTTCCCCTACCTCCAAAACCTTCCAAGCCCAGCCCTCCCTGCTTCCCAAAGGTAACGATGCCCTTATTATGTGGGGTGTTCCTCGTAGATCTTTCCCAACACCTGTGCAGTCACATGTCCGTGCCCAGGGAAAATATGCAAAATGCCTAAGAATGTGGTGGGCAGATGTGGAGTAGAAATGATACAACATTCCACATCATTCTGCAACCCGCGCCCCCAGTTACTTCCTCCAAAATCATCCACATTGCTGCACATAAATCTAGTTCATTTATTTAAATGGTAGGTCCCCCAAATTTGGAACTGGTTTTTCTTTTAGATGCTGCCATATATCTATATCTATGTCTATATCTATATCTATGTCTATTTCTAAAGATAGATAGTTTTTTTTTTCAGTACTAAGGACTGAACCTGAGGCCTTCGCACTGAGCCTCATCCCCTTTTTTAACTCTTTTTTTTTTTTTTTTTTTGAGACAGGGTCTCAGTGAGTCACTCAATTGCCCAAGCTAGACTTGGGCAACAAGTCTGCCTCAGATTCCCAGAGTACCGGAATTACAGGCATGAGCCACCATGCCTGACAAACTCTTCTATAAATTGGCTCTTTGAGTTAAGTTAAATTTCCTGTTCTTTGTTCTAAACTAACTTCGTAGAATCAGAATTGGGGAATGAGGTCCCTTCTTTATCATCGCACACCCAGAGGCCTGTGTATGTGCACAGATGCCCCCCTATGTGTATACACGTACCATGGGCTGACCGAGTGCCCAGGGTCCTGTTGGCATGCCACAAACTTTCCAGGTCCAGACAGACAGACAGACACATAAGGAGAGTGTGTTTGCTCTGGAATGTGTAATAGGACCGTCAGAGGTTTGCTGGAATGCTTGGTAGCAGGTAAGCTGGTGAAAAGCTAGCATCAGAGATGCCTGCATTACGATCCAGCTCCCCTACTTTCTAACCTAGGCAGGTCCCTCCTCCTTTCTGTGCCACAGTTATCACATCTGTAAAATGGACTTGATGATAATGGCAATCGCTCCAAACTGTTAAGTGGAGTAATGGGATGGTGCAAACAAAATGCTTCCACTTAAGCAGGAAGTCTTGTTCTAGAGACCCCAGATGACCCTGTAGTGGGGAGATGCTCAGAGCCATCACTAGGATTCTCTCCCCTACCCCAAGTGCAGTCAGAATCCCAAACACTGAGAGGGAGCCAAGGGAGATACTTCCCCTTTGTGAGAGGCAGGCCCAGTCTGCGGTGGAGTCTGAACATGTCATGATCCGTAGAAAAGGTCTCCTATGTGCCTGGTTCTGAGTGAAGACACAGAAACGAAGCAAGCTGTGGGGCCCACCTCAAAGTACAAGAGACAGTAGAAGTCACAGAGAAGGCCCGTGGGCAGCTTTTACAATTTTAGGTTATTTCCAAGATTTTAAAAAGTGGGAGATGTCACACAAAACCATTCTGGATCCTCTTGAGAAATGGGACAAGCTGGCAACTCCAGACCCACACTCGGCTGTCCCTTAGGTGGGACAGACATTCGAGGTACCAGAGTCCCCACCTGAGCCACCCTTCATCCAGAAGGGGAGGAGAATATAAAAGTTAACCGCAGAGATTCCACAGCCGGACTCTGTCTCCCAGCTGTATCACAGATTAGTTGTGCAGTCGCGGGCAATTTAGTCAGCATTTTTGTGACTGTATTTCCTCACATGTAAAGCAGGTATAATAGGCAGCACTTGCCTCAAAGGGTGATTTTAGATAGTAGGTGAATCAGCACACATAAACCTCCTGTCTAAGTATTGCTGGTGTAGATACTGATGAAGTGCTGTCAGCTGCCCAGTCCCTGTAACAGCGCACTTCATCTCCCAATTGCACTCCATATAAAATGTTTTGTACTGTAAATACGATGCTGCAATCCTGTACGTTTTTTCTGCCCAAGGGCAGGAAGGGACATTTCAGGGAAAGATGCAGAGAGGAAGGGCTTTGTGGAGGATGGCTAAGGGTCCTCCTGGAGCAGGTGAGGGAGGAAGGCATTCCACGCGGGGAAAGCAGCCTTTACCGAAGCCGGAAGGCACGACCAAGGGAAGTGTGTTTAAGAAGTGACAAACAGCCAGTGTCACTTTGCAATAAGATGAGTATGAGGAGAGGCAGGAACATGAGAACGAGGTGACAGTCTTGTCCTCACGCTGGAGTTTGAGGCAGGGAGAGGGAGGAGCGTGTCTCAAGCACCTGGTGTGTGCTTGTGCTCTTGTAATCACCACCCCCGAAGGCCTCATACTGCCCCGGGAATCGGGTCATTGGTCCCCGTTTCCTGAGTTACATGGCTGCTCCGGGTTAGGGTTACCCACTTGCCCAGACCCTTGCAGTGGTGGAGCTGGGACAGATGCCACGTCTGGCTGGTTTAAAGCCTGCGCACTCTCTCTGAGCCACAGTTTTCTCACTGTAGAGATGCTCCGTGCAAACACTGCTGTGCAGATTTGCTGGGAGGCTCAGATGAGAGAGTAAATATGCAGCCCACAGCACAGATCCAGACTCCTGGCCATGGCTGTGCTTGTCTTGAGCCCAGGGAGGCCTGTGCTGCTCCGGCCTCAGATGGCGAAATCCAGGGGGTGATGTACCAGCCCAGTGGGGCTTCACGTGTGGTCCCTGGACCAGCAGCATGAGCATCCCCCAGATTCTCAGGACCATCCTGGCCACCAGCCACCTCAAGAATCAGAGGTCTGGGATGAGGCCCACCAACTGGATTTGAACAAGGCCCCTGGGGACTTCTAATGCACACTCAAGCTTGAGAACCACTGAGCTGGAGAAAGCTCTGAATGTGATACCCTCCACCACACCCTAGAAGAGAGCGTAGACAGTGAGAACTGTGTCCCCAGCAAAGACCCAACAGGGGACGCATGCTAAGACGTGAAGTCCTGGAGCCTGCAAGGAACCAGTTCTTTACAGTCGAGAAAGATGCCACAGGCTTGACGGGCTTGGTATCCGTTAGAGTCTAACATTTAGAACTTGCTCTCTTTTCTGGCTTTACGGCCTGCTGTCTGCCCACTTTGAGGGCCTGGAGCAAACCTTGACTTTTAAAGGATCTGTTTCTCAGTAAGGAATATCCCAGGCCTCTGACGGCCTGCCCCTGACCCACCCCTCCCATAAAAGCCTATTATTAGGGCCCCTCTGTGCCTGGACACTTGTGGGCAGGCTCCCCTCCTATGTCCCCATGCAAATGTGTGTCCAGGCACAAGTTCTCAGCACTGGGGATGATCCCATGTCTCTGTGAGAGGAGCTCTAAGGGCACCCAGGGCAAGTGGCAAGTAGGCAAGCCTAGCTTGGGATAGTCACATCCTGCAGAGGACTCTCAGTCAAGAAGCAAACCCTCCTTCCACACATCCCCTTCAAAGCCTTCATGAATAATGAGCAAAGCCCAGCATGGTGGTGCATGCCTATAATGCCAGTAGTCTAGGAGGCTGAGGCAGGAGGATCACAAGTTCAAGCCCAACCTGGGCAATTTAGAAAGACCTTGCCTCAAAATAAAAATTAAGTAAAGGGGATGTACAGGGTGAAGATGTACTTCAGTGCAAACCGCCCCCCTCAAAAAAAAAAATGTGGCAGAAATGTGTCCTTGCCTTGAAGGTAAAGATGAGTAGGGCTGTCTGCAAGAGAGTTAATGAGTTCTGCATGACGACAAACGACTAAAACCCTTGTAAACCCAGGCATGCTGAACTAGTAGAAATATCTGCCACTGTTAGCAGGAAGAGCTCCTTCTATCGATAAAAAGCACATGCAAATCAAAGACCAGCCACCCCATCCAAAAAACAGGGTGAGAGTGTAGTGCAGCTGAACCCAGGACACAACAAACACAAATTGAATTCAAACAGACAGAGTCTCAACTGCACTCTAAGAAAACGAAGAAAGGATGAGGGTTGGGGGGAGAAAGAAATGCAAAATAAAGCCAAAGTGAGTCTGTTTTCTACCTGTCAAAGGATTGGGTAATGCTCAGGATTGGTGAGCTTGTGAAGAAATTTTGTGGGAAGAGTTGGGGGGTGCCAGCTCTAAAGGTATCCAGGTGTACTTGTTGGGTTAGTCAGCTTTCTGTTGCTGTGACAAAATACCTTAGATTAGCAACTTAAAAGGAGGACATTTTATTTTGGCTCGTGATTTCCAGTCCATGGTTGCTTGGTCCTGTTGCCTTTGGGTTTGGAATGAGGCAGAACATCATGGTGGGGAATGAGCTGCAAAGCAGCAATACTCACCTCGTGGCATCCAGGAAGCAGAGAAGGAGGGGCAGGGTGCCAATATCTCCTTTAAAGGCTCGGGCCCAAATAACTTACTTCCTCCAGCAGGCCCCACCTCCTAAGATTTCCACCACTTTCCCATAGCACCATGAGACAGGCAACCAAGCCTTTATCATATGGCCTTGGGGGACATTCCAGATTCCAGTGGCCTTAACACTGTCAGTACTTCACACACATGTCCCTATAAATCTGCCATTTCACCTCTAGGATTTAGCCGGGTGCCCTTACATTGGGCACAACCTGTTACAACAAGGCCGTTCAGCACTGTGTGTAAGAGCTAATGGTTGGAGGCTTTCTAAGCATCCTTCAGAAAGGAAGTAAGTACTGTACTTCGGTATCAGAAGAGCCACACAAGAGAGTATGATGTGGCCACTGGAAAGAAAGCAGTAGCACTTTATAAACAGGTGGGAAACCATCTGCCGGAGCGAATGTAAGTGCAAAGTACTGGAGAATCGTCTACTATGTAGATGCATGTATATATGTGTGTATTGCTGATATATGCACATTAAAATCTGGAGCATACACTGGAAGCTAGCAAGAGTGGGTGCCTTTGCAGATGTGAAACTGAAGCACTTAGGTGAGAAAGAGACAATTTTTCATTGTGTGCAGTTTGGTACCCTTTAGAATTTTTCACCCCCCAATTTTTTTTTATTTTTTAACCCAAAATTTTATCATATCATATTTATAAATTGTACCCAAGTATACCTTCTTCTTATTTAAAACAAGCATAATATTGGCAAGGCGAACTCCCCTTAACACTATCCAAATTATAAATCAGGTTTCAAATAAAAATGAATTGGGGCTGGGGATGTAGCTCAGTGATTAGAGTGCTTGCCTTGTAAGCACAAGGGCCTGAGTTCGATCCCCGGCACCACAAAAAAAAAAAAAAAAAAAAATTAAAAAAAAAAAGAATTAATTTTTTTAGAAGTAGGGGCTTTGATCACAAAAGGGCAAATACTATATGATTCCACTCATCTGAGGTCCTAGAGGGATATTATGAAGATTAAATGTGTCAAATGTTTAGAACAATATTATGAAGATTAAATGTGTCAAATGTTTAGAACAATGCCCGGCCCCTCAGAAAGTCCTAAATAAAAGTTTCTAAAAATAAATAAACTTGAAGAAGGCTGACCATCTTAGAAATTTTGTTTTTAAAGGGGGAGTTTATTTTTGGCAGTAAGGAAATGCGTCCTGGACAAAATGTAGTCGTGGGGCTGAGTTGACCCTGAAGGGGTTCGGCAAGGGCGATGGGTTTGCTGGGAGGCGGGTCGGGGGGTTGGAAGAAGGGCAGGTGCCTGGGCCCTGAGAAGCTCCACAGCCTCTCCAGGGGCCCACAGCAATAACACAGAACCTACGTTTGACCATCTTCCTCCTCCCTGAGTGCCCCTCGACTGGGGAAGTCTTGAGGGTCGGGGATCCCTTGCAAACATGGCCCTTTCCTTGCAGACCTCTGGGACAAATCTGGCAGCCTTGTTTCCCCCCAGTCCTGGGGAACTCATTCCCAAGCCAAGGTCTGTAGGGAAGACCAAGCTCTGGGAAGCCTGTTGTGCCCTCAGGAAGGTCCCTGCTTTGGCTCTATCTCAGACCTTAGGCAGAGGCTGGATTATAAACAACCCCTGCAAGCTGCTTTCCAAAACCCTTATGTGGACCCCTCACTGACTGTGTGGGCTTTGTTGATTCTCTGATCTAGCTTAGGACTTTGGATCATGCTGGAAAATATCACTCCCACTCCCCACCCAGGAGGGGTCACCTTTGCACCCCAGGGAAAAGGAGTTAATTTTATTTTAGTGGTACAGTTTAGATTTACATAGTAACTTCCATCATAGGGAATTTGTATCTGCACGTGATATGTTTTGTTGCTTTTTTTCCCATCTCCTCCCCTCCAACCCCTCCTCCCTCCTTATTTACAAAAGCTTTGCTTCCACTTGGGAAAAGGAGTTAGATGCAGGCTTTGGTTTGATTGCTGAGAGGGACCCCAAGAAGCCATCGAGTCTGAGCCCACACACTTATTTGAATCCCTTCCAAGGACCGTGTTAGCGATGGGGGAGTTGGCAAATGTTTAGACACATCTGGCAGGTGGTAGTAGATGTTCATTAATTGGGAAGGCAGGGAGGGGTGAGAGGAGAGAGGAGAGGACAGGGAAACAAGAGGAGGGAAGGGGAGAAGAGGGACGGGAGAGAGACCCAAAGCTACAGGAGACAGCCCAGCCATGGCCTGGCCAGGCAGAGGCCCTGCCTCCAGCGCCCGTTGACACCACTCTCCCTCCTGGATTGCATAAAACTGAGGGTGGAAGCCAGCTGCAGTGGGCTCACCCACAGGGAAAGGGGTGCTGGGGCTGGTTTACCCCAGGCCGCCAGGCAGATGATTCCTGGGGGTGTTGGAGCAGGGAGCAGCCTCACTGGTCACCACCCCCTGACCATGGGGACTCGTGACTAACTGGGTGTGAGATGCTGGCAGAACCTGGAACTCAAGAGAGGCAGACACAGGGACATGGGGTGGCATTTGGACAGGAAGAGAGAAGAGGCCCCATTTCGGATGCCGAGCACACTCTCTGCAGTCCAGTCATTTGCTCAGCGGATAGCAGGAGTGTTTTCTGGGCAGCTCGCTCTGTCTTCTGGAAGCTCAGTGGAGGTCTGGGGTTTGTGTTTGTTCCCTGCTGTAGCCCTTGTTGAATGAATGATGTGGATGCATGCTCACCAGCACTGGACAGACACAGAAAGCCCGGTGCAGAGAAAAGCCACATCTCAGCTCCCAGGTGACTCTGCAGACCCCTGCCACATGTCCCTTCCCCATCTTCACCCCAGTCAGACCCTGCGGTGGTGCTGGACTTGAAATGAGTGAGGGTGTGTTCGCTCAGGATCTGATGACCTTGTTGTTCAGCCCCACCCCACAGTCGCCCCTGAGAAGCAGCCCGTGCATCCCAGGAGGCGCGGTCACTGTGTTCTGGGAACCAGGTTGTTTTATTTGCCTGACACATGGGGATGAACGGGCTGCTCTTTCTCTTTCAACGCATGATACAGTTTGTCATGTTAAAAGCTGCTGGAGCCCACGTCATTTTCTTCCCTTCAGTAACAGTCGTAATAGTAACGGGCAGGGGTTTGTTTTGCTTTGCCTTTTCTGGTGCTAGCAACAGAACCCAGGGCCTTGCACATGCTAAGCACATGCTCCACTACTGAGCGACACCCTGACCCTCAGGCAGTGTTTTTTAGGCACATACCGCATGCTAGGAACATGCACCATTTCACGGCATCCTTTCAGCAACCACAAGGGGAGGTACACTTATTATCCCTGGTTTACAGGTAGGGAAACTGAGCTCTTCGCTGCGTGATTTCATTGCATCCTCGCAGTAGTCCATGTGGGGCAGTTGCCTACATGTTGCAGATAAAAAACGAACTCAGAGAAGTTAAATAACTTGTGCAGGGTCACGCAGAGCTAGCACATGAAGATGCTGAGATTCAAAGCCAGGCAGTTGAGAGCCCACTTTGTTCACCCCTCTTTGCCTCTCCTCAGCTTCCTGGTTTCATTGGAGAAGTGAGCTTGGAGGAAGGGTGGATATTTTCTCTCTGGCATATGGCTCTCGAAGCCTGTGAGTCACCTGCAGCCAGCTGTAAGCACTTGCCTTTTCAGTCTGCTGGGTGTCACCTGGGTTGCCGAGTGGGCGAAGATCCTCGTCTCCCCCAGCACAGCAGGCCGGCCAGTGCCCAGCCTGCTTGTGACTGTGAGTCCCAACCGCTCTCCTTCAGGGCACCAGATAGATTCTCAGGCTCCACCCCTCCCTGGGGGACAGGCTTCCTCTGGTCTTCTGCCCTGGGCGGAAGGAGACGCCACAGAGACTGGGCCTGCCTCTCTGGGTATCGGTGGCTGTGCCAGGCTGACCCTGACACGAGATGGGGAAATGGGGCTGGAGCCGTGGGTTCAGAAGGGCAAAGCTAGACGCAGAGGCTGCTGGGAAATGGAAACAGAGAAGGACAAAGGAGGGGCCACGGGAGTACATGTGACCCCCTTTCTCGTTCTTGTCTCAGCTTGATGCCTTTCATCTGGTTTTGAGGAGGAAGGCGTTTGATAAGCCCGGAAGAGTGCAACCTACTCAGGAGGTCTAGGGCACAGGGGCAAGCCGCCAGGCCCCCGCAGAGTGCTGACAAGTGACGTTCTGTCTCGGTGACCTCACGTACTCTGCACAGTAACCTTGCAGAACAGGTGTGCTGTTATCCTCACTGTCTCCATCATCCCCATTCCCATCCTCCTCCTTCACCTCCTCCTCATCTCCATCCCACCCCCATCATCATCCCCATCACCATCTTCATGGCTGCCATCATCCCTGCCCCACCCCCAGCATCTTCATCATCGGCGCCACCACCCCGTCACCATCATCCTCAGCACCCCCCCCATTATCATCATCACCGCTGTGCCCATCACCAGCAGCCACCTTGTGGCTTCCCAGGTCCAGAGCCCAGCCTGCAGATGGGGAAACAGAGGCAGAGGACATGGCGTGTCTACTCCCTGGATAGGTGGTGAAAAATTTGGACTCTGACGTCTGAAAGACCCCAGTGGGAATCCTGGCTCTGCCTCTTTCAAGCTGTGTGACTTCAGGGCCCAGCCTCTCACAACCTCGGAGGCCTGTAAAACACCAACGATCCCCGATCTCGGCTCCTGGCTCCCAGGCTGCAGGATAGGGTGCTTGCACTGAGCAGGTGAAGCCCTGGCTCGGGGCCTGGCTCAAGTCATAAAAGCAGAGCAAACACAGGAAAACACTCTGGCAAGGGAAGCAGCAGTTAAAGGAATTACTTGGGGAGTCCAACAAGGAGTTCCCAGCAGCCCCAGATTTGAAGAAGCAGGTGTTGTCCAGCGTGAGAACGCACCCTGGAGTGGGGCGGCAGGCGGGCAGAGAGCTCTTACGGGCCTGCTTTCTTCCCAGGAGCCTGGGTGTGGTGGGAAGAGGAGCTCTGCGGTCTGGGGCAGGGCTGAAAGGCCAGAGCCGGGGCTGAGAGCGTCCAGGGAGCAGGTCCTTTCCCAGGCTGGTTGGAGGAGGTCCCTGGCTGCTCCTGCCCCAAAGCTGCCAGCGTGGCCTCCCACCATGTACAGTGGCATTTCCTTCTGAGCCCTTTTCCCTCTTTGATGATGACTGGGAGAGGGCACAGGGTCACTGTGCAGCAAGGACCAGGGAGGAAAGGGCCTGGATGCTCTCCCACAGCCCCGGCATCTGTAAGCCACAACTCACGGGCCTGGTTCGGTCTACTGTCTCTCCATGCAGCCTGTGAGCTAAGAATGTTTTTGCACAGTTGAAAAAAACCCAAGAGAAGCAAGGCGTGGTGGTGCACACCTGTAATCCCAGCACTCTAGAAGGCTGAGGCAGGAGAATCACAAGTTTAAACCAAGTCTGAGCAATTTACCAACTTAGTGAACACCTTTTAAAAAATTTAAAATTAATTTTTTTTTTGTACCGGGAATCGAACTCAGGACCTCATGCTTGCGAGGCAAACACTCTAACCACTGAGCTAAATCCCCAGCCTCTGAGTTCAATTTCTAGTACCACATCAAAAAAAAACAAAAAAGAAGGAAAGAAAGAGAAAAAATTGTCTTTCGTGACATATGCAAATTGTATGCATCAAAATTCAGTGTTCCCAATTATAATTGATTGCTCGAATATTACCTATGGCTGCTTCTTCGCTTTGCACCCACCACAAGACCCTCAAATACGAATGCACACAAAACCCTCAAATGTGAATGCCATGCCCTAAACCAGAGAAGTGTGCTGATCCCTGCTCTGGCCAGCAGGTCCCAAACTCTGCAGCACACCTGAATTACCCAGGAAGGTTTGTAATAGCTCACATCACATCCACAGCCAAGGAAATCTGAATGTCTGGGGGTCGGAGCCAGGCAGCAGTGTTTTGAAAGATCTGCAGATAGCTCCACAAGGCAGTGGAGATCGAGAGCCCTTGAACAGCTCCTGGTATCCCTACTGTGTGCACCCTGGCGGAGCTAAACTGACTGCCCCTCCCGTAATCAGAAAGCTGCCCCAGAGTCTAAGGGTCTGTTCCTTCCCCAAGCCTGTGGCCAGAGTCGCAGGCACACATGCCTCAGGCCTTATTTTGTGTGTTCCATGTAGTAATTTTTGTTGAGGGGAAAGGTGATGGGGATTGAACTCAGGGCCTTGCACCTGCTAAGCAAGTGCTCTACCACTGAGCTTTGTCCTTAACACCTGTTCTTGTAAAGTTTATTTTGAAACAGGGTCTCATTACGTTACCCAGGCTAACCTCAGACTTGTGATCTTCCTGCCTCATCCTCCCAAATAGCTAGAATTATAGCCATACATCACCATGGCCAGCTCCTAGTAATTTTTAAATGGGCAAATTTCATTTTGACCTCTGGGCTTCATATTCTCTTAAAACATTGCAAGATCTAGCTCTCCCGAGCCTGCAGTTGCAAATGGTAATCATTGGCTACAGCTGTTGTGACTTTGAGAGATCACCTGCCTGGCCCCACAAAACATTTGAGTTTGATTGCCGCCCTCTGAATTGGAAGGAACTCTAGGCCAATACATCTCAAACCTTAACATGCAGAGTCCCCCAGAGTCCGGTTAAGATGCAGATACTTGCTGGGATGTAGTTTGGCAATAGAACACACACCTAGCATGCTTGAGGCTCCAAATTCTGTCCCCGGTCCCAAAAATAAATAAAAAACTAAGGTGCAGATTCTGACCCAGTAAGCTAAATGGGATCTGAATTTTGTGTCTCTCTCTGCCACCAGTCTCAGTAGTGTCCTTTGAGGCGGCAGGCCACAGGCCAGTGGTTCTCAAATTTTATCACAGACTGGAATTCCTGGAAGGTGGTTACAGCCCAGAGTTTCTGATTCAGGAGGGCAGAGGTGGGGCCTGAGGATCTGCCTTCCTAGCATGTTCTTGGGTCTGGGGTCTGCTGCTGTGGCTGGTCCGGAGATCAGACTTTGGGAATCCTACTCTCAGCTCGGGACTGGGCACTCGCCCAGGGGACTTCATTCACCCTGAGGACAGGCTGCTTGATACCCAGTTCTTAATGGGGAAATCAGGTCTTGGTTGGCTTCTTCAGCCAAACTCTCTTTGAGCAGACTGGAGCACTTTCCTCAAGTTCAAACAGACAATTTAAAGACATAACTAGAGCAGGGAGAAGGCAGGATTTTGTGTCAGTTTGTTGGATACTTCTTCCCCATACCAAGGGCTCTGACCTGTGTGGCATCCAGCAAGGCCCCTTCCCAGGGAGATCTTGCCTTAGTTACTCCGGAGAGCCCTGCTCAGACAGATTCAAGCCCCAGATATGGAGGGCAGGCGTAGGTGCGCCCAGGCCCCCAGTTTGAGGCCTGAAGCCACAGGGCGGGAGGGGACAGGCCGCACCCCACAGATGGCTATGACTGCTGCAGCTTCAGGGACACACTGGGCTCAGAGCCACCGACCACAACTGCCCTGAACAAGAATGACCGTCCAGGCCAGGACCGGTTCCCAGAGTCCTTGAACTTGAGCGGTGGCAGGCAGATCTGGCTGGTGAGTTTACGGGGATCAGAGATTATGAGTCGTGACACTCTCTTCCTGGACCCTTTAGTGCGGGGGCTGGCTGCCTCCCAGCTCCTTGTCTCTCGGGGAGCCAGAGGCCTCTCGGGTTTGCTGCTTGTGCTGGGCGGGGGCTTAAAGTCCTATGTACAGGAGGGCCGTGGGGAAGCCGGGTGACCAGGACACTCGCCCTGCATGTGTGCATCCTGCCTCTCCCTCACAGCGGGTGACCTTGGGTGGCCGTCTGTGCTGGGGATGTGATGACTGCTTGCAGGACTGACTCCAGGACGGAGTGAGAGGCTTTCAAAACATGCAGTGAGAGTTGCGGGCACATGCTGGGGGCTCGGCGAATGGTGGCTGCTATTTTCAGCCTAATAACAGACATGACTTATGAGTTACTTCCGTAAACTGCTCCAGCACGGCTTCCCCCCTCTGCCCGCACAGCCTTCCACACCCAAGTTTTCTGATGCTCAGAAAGCACCTATTTGGCAGCAGCCGTATTCACTCTGATAGTCAACCCGTATTAAAGTGTGTACTGTGTGCTGGCTGCCGTTCTGGGTCAGTGTTGTGCCACAGAAATATAACACAAGCCATGGATCAGTTTAAACCACACACATAATTTAAAATGTTTCAAAAGCCTCATTTTTAAAAAAGCAAAAAGAAACAGATGGAATTAATAGTAATGATTTATCTTATTGAAGCTATAGATCCAAAATATGATCACTTCAATATCTACTCCATATTAAAAATTATTAACAAGTTTTTTATGTTCAACATTTTTAAAATTTTAACTGTGGTAAAAAGCAACTGATCACTTTAACCTTTTTTTTCCTTTTCCTTTTTTGGGGAGGAGGTGCCATACTGGGGCTTGAATCAGGGTCTTCGCGTTAAGCTAATTAAGCTAAATCCCTAACCTTTTAAAACTTATTTTAAAGTTGAGACAGAATTTCATTAAGTTGACTGGACTCAAACTTAGACCCGTCTGCCTCAGCCTCCCAGAGTGCTGAGATTACAGACACACACCACTATACCTGGCTCATGGTAACTTTTTAAGTATGCAGTTCAGTAAAGTTAAGTACATTCACACTGTTGCATGACCATCTCCAGAACTCTCAGCATCTTATAAAATGCGAATGAGATATTTCATGCCTTTCATTTTCATGCTGCTTCTTTGAAATCCAGATTCTGCTTTGTCCACACAACACAGCTCAGTTCAGTTAGAGGTGTTTCCAGCACCCAACAGCTGGCATAGCTGCACCGCGGCTACCGTGAAGCACAGCCATGCTCTGCTGCCGGGAGCAAGCAGGAAGCAGCAGGGCCCAGGCCACCAGCCTCAGAGAGTCAGGCTCTGGCAGAGGGAGATGGCAGAAAACCTGCCAAAGATCGAGTGGGCTCAGATGGCATTAGGTTCTGTGGCGAGGAAAAGCTGGGCCTCGGGCTGGCCCACTAGGGCGCTGGGAAAGCCTCTCCGTGACATGGGCTTTGAGCTGAGTCTTCACAAAGAAGCCAGCCAAGGTGACAAGCTTTAGTCTCGACCGTGCAATGGATATTTGGGAAGTTGAATCATACGGTGTAGAAAGAAACTGAGATGCCAAGCCCAGCCTCCACCTGTACAGTTAGTCACAGCGCCCTGCAAGAGTATCTTTTTTTTTTTCTTTTTTAATTTTATTTTTACCAAGAACATGTATTGGTACATTGTATACATAATGATCATAATCAACATGGTTATTTTGTACCTGTACATGATGTACCTTGGTTTTCCCCCTCTTCCCCTCCCCTCCCTTCCATTCCCCCACCCCTCCCTATTTGCAACAGGTTTAGTTACATTTTTCCATTTTTTTCCCTTTCATCTTACTTTTCTCTTAACCTTCCTTCTTTTTCCCCCTTTTCCCTATCTAGTTCTCCTCTCTTTTGAATACTATCTTTTTGTATCTTTTTTAAAGCACTCACTGGGTGATCCTGTGGCACCACCAGCACAGGTGTGGGAGCTGCCAGGGGCCAGTGACCTAAGGGACACTGTTCCACACAGAGGGGACGGCAGACGCAAAGGCCCTGAAGTGTAATGTAGCATCCTGAGGAACAGAAGCGAGGAAGGGAGAGAGGAGTAGGATGGGAGTGGGGCAGTCAGGGGCCCTCAGGAGCGTGACAGGAATTTGGATTTTATTCTAACAAGGCAGAAGCCATTGCTGGCCTCTTTACAGGAGAACTGCAGGGTCCTTTGCCAGACACTTTGGACACCAACTCTTTGTCTGTACCTAAGTGGAAAATGTGTGGTGGGGTGTGTGTGTGTGTGTGTGTGTGTGAGGTGTCACATACTGCCTTTTGTTCCTGGCGCTGGAGAATGAATCCAGGTCTTCTTGCCTCCTAGGCAGATGCTCCATCACTGAGCTACATCTTCAGCATTTTTTATTTTCAGACAGGCTGACCTAGAACTTGTGATCCTCCTGCTTTGGCTTCCCAAATAGCTGGGATTACAGGTGTGCCACCACACCTAGCCACCGACTGCCTTTAAATTGGGAGTCAGGAAGGACTTCTGAAGCAGGGGATTAAATATGGAATTATTTCCCTAGACAATTATGGAATTCTTTGTTTGAAGAGAAAAAACCAGACTCACCCCAAAGCCAAAGTAATTCCTACTCAGGGGCGGGGGGTTGGCCTCATCGTCCTGGTCTTTCCAGTCCTGCACTCAGGGACCTCAGTCTCCTCTCTCCAGCAGCCTTCTCACCCACCCCTCACCCTCAGGCCTACAGGACCGTCTCCCTTTTCTGCTTTTTCAGTCTGTTCAGGCTGCCATAATGAAATTCCAGACCAGAAACTCAACCACAGACCCATCTTCACACAGTTCTGGAGGCCAAAGTCCAAGATCGAGGTGCAGGCCAGGTTGGTTTCCTGAGTCCCTCTTGCTGGCTTACAGATCGCCTCCTTCTCACCGTGTCCTCCCAAGGTCTTTGCTCTGTGCATCCACATCCGTGTCCCTGGATGTGCCCGAGTTTACTATTCTGAGAAGACACTAGTCACGTTGGATTGAGACTCACACTGCTCGCCTTGTTTTTAGCTCAGTCACCTCTTCCTATGCCCTGTCTCCAAATACAGATGCATTCTGAGGTTCTGGGGGGTTAGGGATTTAGCATACGAATTTTTCTCTTTTTTTTTTATTAGTATGTTTGCGGTGCATAATAAATACATTCATTGAGGGGCACTGGTACATACACATTTCACATCTTGATCCTTTTTACCTCCCCTTCCTCCCTTCCCATTTCAGTCTCCCCATCCCCTTCTCATAGTCCATCTCCCTGTTTCCTATCATCTGTCTTTTATTTTATTTTATTTTATTTTCCCAGTGCTGGGGATCGAACTCAAGTCCTTGTGCTTGCAAGGCAAGCACTTTAACCACTGAGCTAAATCCCCAGCCCTCATCTGTCTTTTATTTTGCTCTTTAAATTATTTATATTTGGGGCTGGGGATTTAGCTCAGTGATTAGAGTGCTTGCCTTGCAAGCACAAGGGCCTGAGTTCGATCCCCGGCACCACAAAAAAAAAACAACAAAACATAAATTATTTATATTTTAGGTCTCTCATACACAGAAACCATGCAATATTTAAACTGCAGTGGCTAATTTATTTCACTTAAAATTATTGTCTCAAGGTGCATCCATTTTCCTGTAAATGACTTTTTTATGGCAGAGTAGTACTCCATTGTGTGTAAATACCACATTTTCTTTCTCTATTCAACTGTTGACAGAGACACATAGGCTGCTTCCAAGATTTAGCTGTTGTGAATTGTGCTGCTATAAATGTGGATATGCATATATCACTGTAATATGATGTGTTTAATACTTTGCAGAAAATACCTAGAAGGGGAATAGCTGGGTCAAATGGAATTTCTAGTTTGTTTTTTGAGGAATCTCCATCACCAGCACATGAATTTAGAGATGACACATTTCAGCCCGTAGCACAGCTACACATGGCAGGTAGATGGAAGGAGACCAGGTGCTTCTTCCCCCCACCGCCCCACCCCTCCACACATAGTAGCGGTGACATGCAGAGTGTTTAAGGGAAAGGCACCTTCCCATTAGAAGGCATCTAGCCCCAAACAACTCGGTGAGCATGACAGTGCATAGTGTCTGAATGTCAACCCTGAACCCAGCCTTGAACCCACACATATTTATTGAGCACCTACTGTGTGCAAAGCGCCAAGCCTGGGCATCGAGGTATCTGTCTGGGGACCTCTCCCACCAGTAGGGTAGATGAGAGAGGAAGATAAACACCCATGATAGTAGCAGATGGGAAAGAGGAGAAGTTGGTCCACAGAAAATATTGTGGGGCTGTAATCGTTCATGCGGGACATCTTGGAGGAGGTGTAGGGGAGCTGGGCCTGGACAAATGTTGAGGATTCATGGGAGAGACAGGAGTGAGGGGCGGCAAGCATAAAAGCATGGTGAGGGGATTTCTGGGGTTTCTTTGGGATTCGTCAAGGGCTCGATGGGTACAAGACACAAAAGAGAAGCTGCTCACAGCACCAGCCCCCACCTCACCCCCAACAGTCTCCCAGGTGCCCGGTATGTTTGTTTAGATCTTCAAACGGACCCAATGGAGTAGGCACTATTTCTCTCTCGTTTTATAGATGGGAAAACCAGGGCATGGAGAGGGTAAGTAAATTCTACAGGGTTGCGGAGCAAGTAGATGACAGAGCTGGGATTTGAACCTCAGTACTTAACCATTTTGAAAGGAAGTGAGGGGAATAAAAGGAGATGCATTGACTGGGCCCGGATCATAAGGTGTCTTTAAAGCCAGCCGAGGCCCTGGCTCTATTCTGCAGACAGGTAGCTGTTGACAGTTTTGGGGAAGAATGTGACACAGTGACGGCCAAGCTTCAGGGAAATGAATCCAAGACCAAATCTGTCTTTTTGCAGCTGGGAGACTCCCCTTCCAGCACCCAGCCTTTCTGAGGCAGTCTTGCAAATAAGGATGTAAACTGAGCAGCACCTACACATTTCCTCTTTCTCCCTAATAATCACAAGAACCAACATTTGTTCAATGCAATATCTAGTGCTCTATGTGCATTACCTCACTGGGGTGGGGGGGAGCCTGGGAGAGAGGCGTTAATGCTGGTCCCACCTACAGATGAGGCAACTGAGGCCGGGAGGGGTGTTGTGATTTTGCCAAGATCACCCATCCAGGAAGAGATGACATGAAGGCTCCACTCAAGTCTGTCTGACTCTAGAGCAAAATATTTTTAATACTAGTATCCTCCAGCCAGCCATGGTGGCACACAGCTGTAGTCTCAGCACTCTGGGAGGCTGAGACAGGAGGATCACAAGTTCAAGCCCAGTCTGGACAACTTAGGGATTCAGCAAGACCTAGTGTCAAAATAAAAAAGGGATGG
The DNA here is from genome assembly GCA_004026905.1 of Hystrix cristata. NCBI lineage: Eukaryota > Metazoa > Chordata > Mammalia > Rodentia > Hystricidae > Hystrix > Hystrix cristata. Next base: position 76,293 of record PVJO010007254.1, read on the forward strand.
GGATGTAGCTCACCACAAAGGCCCTGAGGTCAATCTCCAGTATTGCAAATAATAATAATAGTAATAATAATATCATTCATGTTTCCCAATGGGACACAGAGAGATTGGGGCCTTCATCTGTCAGCAGGTTGGCCTTGTTTTTCTGTCTTCTACGACACCATATTTTATTCCCAGTGGAACAGCCACCTCTCTCCACCACCTCCACCATCCCGCCAGCACGCACACGCATGCGCGCGCGCGCGCACACACACACACACATACACACACACACACACATCTTCCAAGGAAGTATAGGTGATTCTGTCCTCTCCCATCTGGCTACAGCCCAGGGAAGGGAGGGAGGCAGGGAGAAAATGAAACCTACCACATCCTTCCTCCTGGCTATTAGCACGCAACACTCAGCCTGGGCGAATGACCACCTGCATGGCTGGGTAAGGGCAGGGCCGTGGACTCTGGTGCTTACCACTGATACCTCCACGATGTCCCAGGTTCTGGCTCTGGGCCCGGTGGGTGAGGCGTTTTCCCACATTACCATGCTTTGTGCTTGTACAGGCTAAAGCCTGGTGTAGCTGAGAACTCCAGCAATCAGGAAAGCAAACACGGGGTTGAGCCTCTGTCACCAAGGTCAGGAAGAGAGGAGCCATCTGGGAAATACGAGTGCCTGTGTATTCCTCCAAAATCCATTTTTTTTTTTATTTTCCGGTCTTTGGGGGTTCTTTTGTTTTTGAGACAGGGCCCGACTACACAGTCCAGGCTGGCCTTGGCCTCAAATTTTCCATCTGCCCCTCAGCCTCTCTGGTGCTAGGATGATAAGTACGTACCACCATGTACAGCTGAAATCCATCTTTGGCTCACCCTGTCCCCGAGAGTCAAGGAAAAACCCTCTTCCGGAAGTTGTGGAAAGAAGTATCAGGTTGCTAGAGATTCCAGACAGGTTTTAAAGTCGATGCAACACCTCTTCTTTTTGGCTTATTTCTCAATTTTAAAAAAAGACTATAAAAATAACAGAAAATTTTGGAAAACAGGCACAAATATTTGAACATAAACTGAAGTTCATATCAAATCTTAACTTCCTTTGCAAGCCTCTGTTTTGCCAAATAATAGAACCTTGTTGAGGGGGTGCTGGGACTCACACTCAGGGCCTATGCACCTGCTGGACAAGGGCACTGCCACTGAGCTACTAACAGCCCAAGCACAGAAAATTTCAAGTACCCCAGCGTCTCCTTGGCTCCTTTCCCCCAGCTGAATCTCAATTCTAGGAAGCTTAACACACACACACACATATATATATATATACACACACATATATATATGAATATATATGTATGTATGTATATATATACACACATGTATATATGAATATATATGTATGTATGTATATATACACATATGTATATATGAATATATATGTATGTATGTATATATACACATATGTATATATATGAATATATGTGTATGTATGTGTGTGTATATATATGTATATATGAAGCCAGGTATAGTGGCCCATGTCTATAATCCCATCTACTCAGTGGCCTGAAGCAAGATAATCTCAAATTCAAGGCCAGCGTGGACAGCTTAGTGAGACCCTGTGTCAAAATAAAGTAAAAAAACTAAAAGGGTTTGGGATGTAGCTCAGTGTTCCCTGGGTTCAATCTTCAGTACCACAAAAAGATAGATAGATAGATAGATAGATAGATAGATAGATAGATAGATAGATAATTACAGATAAAATAAAATTTGAAAGATTTATGTTTCCTGCTGCCCTGCAACCATTTTCCCCTGACAATCAGTTTTTCCATATGCAGTGGTCCCTTCAGCTTCCCCAGGGAACTTGTCCCTGTTGCAAAGTCTAAAGATGCAGTATTTGCAATCTATGCAATCCTCCCGTATATTTTATATCATCTCCAGTTTACTTACAAGACACCATACAATACAAACACTATATGAGTAGTAGTGTTCTAGTATACTGTCTAGGGAATAATTACAAGAAAAAATTTCATACATGTTCAGTACTGATGCAATTTAGAACAAAACAAAACAGAGTATTTTCTACCCAAGATTGGATGCATCCACAGATATGGACCCTGCAGATACGGAGGCCCACTGTACCTGTAATCTCAATCTTCCCAAGGAGCATTCTATCAAAAGCTTTTTTCCATGTTGCTATAAAAAATCATCTCATTTATTACTCTTATGATATAAGCAATAGGCTCTCATTGTAGGAAAGTTACAAAACACAGCTAAACTTTCTTATTTTGGCAGGGCTGGGGATTGAACCCAGGGCCTCAGAAATGCCAGGCAAGTTGCCCAGGCTGGCATCAAACTTGAGATCCCCCTGCCTCAGCCTCTTGAGTAACTGGAATTACAGGTGGGCACCACCACACCCAGTTTTAGCAATCCAAGACCCAGAGATAACAACTATAAACATTCTGGTTAGTGCCATCCAATTTTTTTCCTGTGCACATAGATAAATATAAATTCACAAGTTGTTTTAAACAAAAGTAACCATCCTTCTTAACAACTCCCCAGTATTCCACTGTGTATTGCGTGTGGCCTGTTGAATCTTCCATTTCTATTACTCCTTTAATTTTTCCTGCCATGAGCATCCACATTGCATGCAAAGAAGCCGGGCAGAGAGACTAACCACCATGAGTATGGTCAACTTTCAAATACAGCTGTCATACTTAGCCAGTAGATGAACAGGGAAATGAGATGTTGGTTTCTCCTCAAAAGGCCATTGAAGGCTGGTGATGTAGCTCAGTCCTAGAGCATTGCCCAGCATGCCTGAGGCCTGAGGTTCCATCCTAGCACTACAAAATGAAAGGTGGCAGATTTTCCTGGCAGCTGTGTCCACATTTGATGTCCTGCAGTTTGGGGACTTCTGGGACGGAGGCCTGTGTACTCCTCCGTGGCCAGCGCTGGAGAAACCTACACAACAGGTTCTGTGGGGAGATCGCCGGCCAGGGCAGCTGGGCCGGGACCGGCGGCACGTGTGCCTGGCTGTCTGAGTCACAAGTGACAAGGTGATTTATCTAATCTGGCGAGTTTTCAAGAGGAGGACGGATCTCTGCTGAATCTGTCTCCCGTGCAGAGGCAGCTGCAGATGGCTTAGAGATAGCACATAGTTGTCTTTCATCGCATTAGTAATTACTTATGTTGAGGCGTATTAGAAAACACATATAATTAGTAACATCCAACCTGTGATTTTGTGGACGTTCTTGCTTAAGATGTGGCTAGTGTAGGTATTTAAGGAAAAACAGGAGTGAGTCAACTTAAAGAAAGATATTGAGTAAACGACAGCATGGCCAGTGCCCAGAGGCAGCCCAGGTCTTGACGGCAGCGCTCTGAGGCAGCCCACGTGCATGAGTAGTCAGTCTCCAGGGACAGAAGGACAGCTGGCCAGCACCAGCTCCAGCCCCTGCCCTGCCTGTCTCCGGAGACGGATTCTCGCACCTCCTCAGAACTGTCCACATGAGCTGGACAGGTGCTTCTGGAATAAGCAGGCAACACAGTTGCCTTATCTGCAGTCCTAAAATCCAGACGCTGGTCAGATCAGGACGTAGGACTCCTGTCTGTCCACTCGTGGCAGGTGGCCCTGTGTCACAGACAATGACTCCAGTGTTTATTTTTGGCTTGCGATTTTAAAGTAGCTCTGTGCATTTAGGGTTTTGTTGAGATCCGCACTGTCCTGTAGGTGTATGAAGGGGTCTAAGTAGTCTCACAACTACTGTTACTGATCCTATTTATTGTACGCTGAGTCTTACGTCTTTTAAAAAATGTTTCTGAGTAGTAGCCAGGCACGGCTCTAAGAACACACCTATAATCCCAGTGCTCTGGGAGGTTGAGGCAGGGGGGTTACAAGCTCCAGTCCAATCCAGGCAATTTAGCAACTTAGAGAGAGCCTATCTCTAAATACAAATTTTAAAAAATTAAATGGACTGAAGATGTAGCTCAGGCTTATTCCTCAGTACCCCCCCCACACACTATCTATATATACACACTATATATATATACACACACACTATATATATACATATACACTATATATAAATACAAATATATATATATATATATATGTATATATTTTCACCAGATTGGAGCCTCTGGACCTGTGGCATCTCCGGGATATCCTAAAGTTTGAGGAAAGTGTAGATTATGGTTCTTTACCTTGTGGTCATTTTCTTTCTGTTCTTTATAACTTTCACTATTAAACAAAATGAGTTCCCATGATAATTAATGTTAAGTGCTGTAACGATGCTATAATTACTAAAGAAAATTCCCTCTGTTTTAAAGCTATCTATAGAAGGATATAGGGTGAAATAACATTCAAGAAATTGTTTTTAAAAGAGAGGAAAAGAGGAAGAAAAAGAGGGAGGAAGGAGAGGACAAAGATAGGGAGACTGGATGAAGAAAGTGGGCCGAAACTGTTGGATTTGGGGAAGGAATATATGCAAGATATCGTTTGTGTGTATTCGAAAGCTTCAAAAGGTTAAAATTAAACTGGATGTGCTGGGCCACACCTGTAATCCCAGCACTGTGGAAGGCTGAGGAAGGAGGATCACATGTCTGAGCCAAGCCTATGTCATTTAATGACTTAGCGAGACCTTAGCTCACAATTTTTAAATGGGGCTGGGGATGTAGCTCGGTGTGAAGGCCCTGCGTTCAATCCCCTATACAAAACCAAAAATCTCAACATTTAGAATCAAAGGCTTAGTCCCAATCTGGTTGTTGGTTGGAAAGTTTATAAAAGACTATATTCTACTTTTAAATCAGGAAAAAAAGGATAATTGTGTCATGTCATTCAGCATTGCTCCCTCCACAGTGACGGCTCTCATCTGCCACCAAGTGACACAGAGGGCCACAGAGGGCCACGCTGTGCCCATACCATGGACTGCGGCCTGACACTTGTAATCGGAAGCAATGCATCACATCATATCAAACATTTAAATTCACCCTCATCTCACATTAAATGCAGTTTACATATCAGCACTTTGAGAACAGTTGCCCATGTCTGATTAGCATAGTGCCACAGACATTTTGTTAACTGTTCTGTTTACTGTAAACTCTGCAGTTTCCTTTTTGTATTTGAAAGGCAAAGATGTTCACTTGCCTGGGCCCTTGAAGGAATAACTAATAATAACTGTCCCTATGATGGGTTCTAAATACCCCTAGATGTAGGGTTAATATTGTCCTCATTATGCAGATGAGGAAACTGAAGCACAGAGACACTGTGTAGCTTGCCCAAGGTTGCACAGCATACATAGATCTGCACCCCAAGCCTCGAGCCTCTCCTTTGTAAGGGGAATCCTGAGTAAGCCTTTCCTGCAGACTGGCTTTATTCCATCTTTTTCCGTATTGAGGGGAAACCGGCCCCCACATTCTATCCAAGGAATAGATGGGTTTTTTTGTTTTGTTTTGTTTTGAAAGATGGCCCAACTCAGCCATTGCTGACGGCGGCTCCAGGCAGAAGCTGAGAGAGCTACAGGCCTTGGAAGGAGCCAGAAGGAGACCACAAGGGATGCTAAATTGCACACCACCGCCCATGCCACTCTGTGCTGATCTTGCAACCCCTGCCTTTTGTACTTGAAGGGCAGTGGCGTGCAGAGCTCCAAGAACCCGGACCTCTTGTTAAGGCAGTGGAGGCCTCTGTGGAGCTGGTCTGGGAGGCTTCACGTCTGGAGCCCAGCAAGGCTTTCCAAGGACCCTGGTGCATGCCCCCTGCGAGGTGTGGCCAGCGTCCTTCACCCACCCAGCAGCTCTGGGCTCTCACCCTATCCCTCTATTCCTGGGCAAGCCCGGCCATCCAGCTGGGCTTCTGTTATTGGGCGAGTGGCCAGGGCCGGGGAGAAGATAGCAGCAGTTCTCTGCCCCCACGCTTTACCACATGCGCCCACCCCCCCACTGACTGTCAGGGTCCCTGCCTTCCTTCTTGGTCCTCCTGAATCTTGCCCCATGAGTCCCCTTTTTGCTATCACCACAGATTAAAAAGTTCATGTCATAATGGGCTTCTCTGAGAAAGATGGTTTCATTTTGCTCGGGGACAAAGAGAAAGTGCTGGCATCTGAGTCATCTGCAGGATGTGCCGGAGTTTTAAAGAGGGTACAGGGCGGAAAGAACCCAGGGTGGGGTTCCCTGCCCCTCAGCATGTTGCAACTGGCCTTTCATATGAAGCCCATGTCACTTGTCTCCCGACTGTCCTTGTCTGTCCAGCCTGCTATAATAAAACACCATAAACAGGCAGCTTCTAACCACAGATGTTTCTTTCTCACAGTCCTGGAGTCTGAAAAGTCTAAGACTAAAGTGCTGCCATCTTCCAGGTCTGCTGAAGGCCTGCACTCTACTCGTAAAAGGTGCTTCCTTTTCCAGCTAGCCATTTCCCCATGAACGACAGTCTGTACAATCCAGGGTGAACACCAAGGCCATTATGAATAGTTTTGTTCCTTGCATAAAATGTTACTAACAATGATAATGATAAGAGCTACAAACACCTAGCACATAATAGACACTGTGCTTCATCTCACTGAGTTCTGACAATAACCTGGAGTGTACTTAATCCCCATTTTACAGATGATAAAATGAAGACTGAGTTGGAAGTGGGGGTGCACACTGGTAATCCCAGCACTCTGGGAGGCTGAAGTAGGAGGATCACCATGAGTTCAAGGCCAGCCTGAACTGTATAGCAAGACCATGTCTCAAAAAGGGGGGCGGGGGGCAGGGGAAGAAAAGAAAGAAAGAAAGAGAGAGAGAGAGAAAGAGAGAGAGAGAAAGAAAAAGAAAGAAAGAAAGAAAGAAAGAAAGAAAGAAAGAAAGAAAGA
>PVJO010007255.1:0-83058 GCA_004026905.1 Hystrix cristata
TGAATTTATCTCTGGATATTCTGAATTCAATATGTCTATTAAGATATTCTGGGAGAAACAGCTGTAGGTAGTTAGTTTTGTAAGTCTGAAATTCAACACAGTGATCTGGACTAAAGATACAGATTTGAAGTTCACTGGTGTATACTGTGAACTTGGGGCCATGGAGATTACATGAAGCTGCGCAGGGCGCATACATGTAATGAGAAGATAAGGATGCTAAACATAAAATTTGGAGTAGCATTATGATCTGAAGCATATAAAGAAGAAAAGATCGCAAAGCTCTGTTCAGAAAAGTGGAAGGAAAGTTAGAAAAAGGGCTGATGGCAGAAACAATGGGAAAGAAATCTCTCTCTTAAGGAAGTAAAGGAAGTATGTGAACCGGCTCTGAGTCTGCATCTTTAGTACATGGTTTCAAAGTCATATAAAACCAGTCAGGCAGAGTCATGCTACAGAGAAACCCTCTGTCTTAATATCATGCCATCAACCCTGATAAATTGAATTAAAGTACCCAAGAAGCATTAAGAAGAAGAAGGAGAAGGATGACAGAAATTCATGAAAAAGATTTAATCTATGCAAATCTGAATATAAGCAAAACAAATTTCAAAAATTCTATAAGACTAGGATTTGTGGCTTAATTACTAATTTATTCATCTAGAAAGAGAAAATCAAAAATGGAAAATAGTTGATCAAACTGAATCAAATATTAACAAGTTTGATGCAGTTTTAAAATGACCTTCTAGTACTCAATGTCATTGAAACCTTAATCAGCATTATGAAATACTTGAAGAATTATTATTTTATCATCATTATTATTCTCATTTTATAGTTAAAAAAAAAAAGTAGTATATAGAAAACCGAAGTTGTAGAGTCAGCTTGTTCTCACAGAGCGTGAGGAACACACTCAGGACCCGACCCCAAATCTCTTGGCTTCAAATTCTAAGCTACAAGAGAGAAATAAAATGCATTATGAGTTCCATGACAAACGCTGCAACAATCTTTGCCAGATCACCCGATCTCTCTGCTTCACAGTAAGGACACACTTGAACCAGCTCGGAATCTGCCTTTCTATTGAAGGTTCCAAAAGATGTACAATTGTAAATGTCCCCTGGTGTTAATGAGCAGTTACCCAAACCTACAAAAATACTACTTTAAATTCAATTAATTTTCTAAAGATCTAAAGTTTATGTCTTGAAGCAAAGTATTTCATTTTGATTAATTATCATTCAATATTTATAAAAGTTCATGTTTCTGCTAAGTTGGAGCATGAGTTCCTATCGCAGGCTGTAATAAATGATGAAGGATAATTATTATTTCAATTACCTAGCTCTTTCCTTCACTACAGATGTTCACTTGTACTACAAATTGGACAAGGCCCACCCACTTTGATGCGCTGGTTCCAGAGTCACTTGGAGGCCTTCCTTGGTCATTTAGGGGTTTCACTGCATTCATTGTATATAATATTGAATGGTAAGTATCTGAGTCGATAGAAATTTAGAATTGAACAGAAAACTGCAAAACAAGCCAATCCTTCGCAATTACCTGTTTTATATATTTATTTTTACATTTCATTTATTATTCATTAATTTCTAGAAGAATGTTACATTCCTAAAAAAATTGAGAAGTTAGTATAGATAGTTGCCATATGCCCCAATATCTACAAATGACATATAAGTATTATGTTTGTTACAACTAATTGCTCAATATTGATATATTGTAATTAATTAAAGTTCATAGTGATGTAGGTTCCCAATACTGACACATTATTATTAGTTCAAATCAATAGTTCATTTAAACCTCAATAGTTTTTCCCTGATGTATTTTTTCTGTTCCAGTTTCCCATCTGAGATACCAAATTACATTTAATTGTTATCTCTCCTTAGGCCTCTCATAATCGAGACAGTTTTTCAGAGTTTTCTTATTTTTGATGACTCCAATAGCTTTGAGGACTGACTACTGGCCAGGAAAATCACAGGCTGTTCCTTTCTTGGTTTTTGTCTGATGTTTTTCTGTCGGCTAAACTGAGATTATGGTTTGGCAGAGAAGTGTATCTGATAAAATATCATTTTTATCACATCGTATGCAGGGTACATGTTGTCAACGTGATCTGTGAGTGTCCCTGCTGACCTTGACCGCCTGCTGGCCAAAGTAGTGTTTGTCAGGATTCTCTACTGCAGTGTGACTTCCATTGCTCCTTCCAAACTGTGCTCCCTGGAGGAAAGTGACTTAGCGAAGTTCACAGAAAAGGGTGGGGAGTGAAGTTTCTCCTTGAAGGTGATGACCTACATAATTTAACTGGTATTGTTCTGTATGGAAAATCTGACTCTTCTTATCTCTTAATAATTTATATAATCTCTAATTTTCAGCAATATGGAATCATGGATACTTATTCGATACCGTTAACAATCCAGTACTATTGAACTTCACCTATTGCTCAAACCGGTCCAGTTTTGGCCACTGGGAACTCCTAGTTGGCTCATTTGCTTAGTTTCTAAGGACTTTGGGTGTACGTGTGTGTGCTCTGGAAAGAAAGGGACCTTGGGAGAAAAGTTAAAAGGAAGGAAAACTAAGTGGTCCCTTCAATAAATATAAAATGGCATTTGACAGAATTCAACAAACTCTCTAATTAAATAAGCAAAATAAATATAAGTTGAGTCCTTATGTAAAATTATTTTTAAAATATTTAACTGCAAACCAACATGCAAGTCAATAATAAAAAGAAAATTATTTGAAAGGATGGTCACTTATCACAGTATATGAAAAAATCTATCAAAATAATGAAAACTGTCAACATTTATAGATAACATAATTACCTCCTTCCCCCCAAAAAATCTAAGAAAATAATTTTAAAATACTACTGAGATTTCTTTATCTGTCTTAAATTTCTAATTCAGTTAAATTTAAGGCAGATAAAGAAATCTCAGTAGCACTCCCATCAATAAATAATGGATACCATAACACAAAAGATGTCATTAGTTCTCAAAAATAGCATGACATAAACCTATTTTGATGTGTACAATTATTTGGTTAACAAGATAACCAAATTTCTATTACTAGCTATAGTAAGGCAGACAAGAAATTTTTAACAGCCTATGTTATTGTGATTTAAAATAATAATAACACACTGATTAAAACAGTAAAATAATCATTAAATATATATTGCTGACCAGGTACAAACTGAAAATAATCTGAAGAGGCAAAAATAGAGTCAGAAACTTAGTAGATAAGTGGCATTCTATAATAGCTTCTACTTCGAGGATTCCTGATGATCCCTGGAGTCTCTGGCCTGCTGACTTTCTAGCTACATATGAAGACAAGCTCTATCACAAAAGTATCATGTAAACCCGAATGCATGAGATACACCCTCAGTGTAAGTGTAAACAAAATCCAAACCAACTATACATAAGGGAGCAGCAAAGACATCTTATGCTTACATTTTAAGGCTAGATGCAACAGCGGACATACTTACTGAGAAATACATGAGTTTATAATCCAAATGATCTCTAGCCAAAATATTCAAGTGCGTAACAAAATAAATTTTCAGGTGATCATGACTTTAAGTTATTGGAAACACAAAAAGAACATTCTCTCTGGAAAAGTACAGTTGCTTTTTGATTTTCCATTATTTTCCACAGATAAGAGTTTAGAAAAAAACATCAGTTATTTGTCTAAATTCTGGAAAAGAAACATTTTAAGAGATGGAAGACAAAAAAGATATCCATTCTAGTCTAATATATGCTTTGGATATCAAAATCACCATATAGCATGTATCTTGTAAAATGTTTTAATTTTTAAGTGACATTAAAAGCTAGAAAATGGAGATTATATATAATGATCATATTGATTTGAAAAAAGTAATAGAATGTCTAAAGATAGCTTCTAGATATCAAAAGCTCAATGTAAACATTAAGAAATAGATGAGATATAGCTAGAGAGAGAATTAGTAAAGTGGAAGAAATATTTGATAAAACTATATATGTTGTAATCTGGTGAAACAAAGCTATGAAAAACACAAAGCACAAAATAAGAAGATATTATCAAGTATGATATGAATTCCCTCAGAAGACAATGATAAACAGAAAATATATGAAGAATTTACATTAAAATTAAGAATTTATATACATCAATAGACACCAATGACAATATGAAAAGGCAAATCGACAAGTGGGAGAGAATATTTACATTGTACATGATAGAAAACTTATATATTGAAAAATGTTTTATACATCAATAAGAAAAAACTGTTACTCCAACCTTTTTTGAAAATTAAAAGGTCAAAAGACATAGTCAGGCACTTCACAAAAAGAGGATATTAAAGGGCTGGGGATTTAACTCAGTGACTAGAGTGCTTGCCTCACAAGCCCTGAGTTGGATTCTCAGCACCAAAAAAAAAAGAATTTTAAATGGGCATATTTGAAAGTACTTATCTTCATTAGATAGAAGAGAAATACAAATTAAAATGCTAATGAGATATAACTATACAACTGCCAAAGATAAATAAACAAATGAAAATAAAAAGCTTATCTCCATGCTAACAGGCTGAAAGAACAAAGAACACTTGAAACTCTTACAGATTATTATGGCAGGATAACTTCTTTAGTTGTGTTGAAAAATTGATAAAATCTATGAAATCTAGAATTACGATAGCCTTTCTTACCACACTTTTACTTATATATACAATGGGAATATATACATATATGCACCAGAAATTTTGTGTATGTTCATTCACAGTATCTTGTTTACTAATAATCAAAACTGGAAACAAGCCAGATGTTCATCAATATATATTAGTATATTACTAGAATGGAATAATATACAAACTTTATATGTCACTGAAGTACTGACCCCATCATTACAAATACACTGTAGAATAAAATAAAACAGACACAATAAAAGTGCACAATATGGTTCCAATTATAAAGTTCAAAGGCAGTGGAAACTTACCTACATTGTTAGAAGTAAAACAATAATTGGTATTTTGGTATTTTGATAATGAGGGAGGAATTGCAGAAGGAGTTATCTGGGGGCTAAAAGGAGAAATAAGGCTATTTAACAAGAAAAATACAATGAACTTACAAATAATACTAACAAAAGTTCTGTCAATTCTTTTTTTCCCCATTTTTCCCACTTTTTACACTTATTAGCACATGTTAGCAGTATATAATGATTACATTCCTCGTGGGGAGTTGGTATATGTACATAACACGTCTCAATTCTTTCTTCATCCCCTTTCCCACCCCTACCTGCCCCCCATCTCTTGATCTCCTTCCCATTTAAAAAAATTCTATCTCCCTGCTTCCTATTCTATCTTTTACTTTGCTCTTCATTTATATTTTGTGTTTTTCCTATAAGAGAAACTCTGTGATATTTAAGCTTATGTGTCTGATTTATTTCACTTAATATTATGGTTTTGAAACATATCCATTTTACTACAAATTACTCATTTATCCTTTAATGGTAGAGTAATACTCCCTTGTGTATATATAGTATATTTTTTCATCCATTTACCTGTTAATGGACATATAGGCTGCTTCCAAGATTTAGCTGTTATGAATTGTGCTCTATAAACATGGTAATGTATGTATCACTGTGGTATGATGTCTTTAACTCTTTGGGGAAGATCCCTAGAAGGGGAATAGCTAGTCGAATGGAATTTCTAGTTTTAAATTTTTGAGGAATCTCAATACTAATTTCCGTAGTGACCATACTAGATTACATTCCCACCAACATTGTACAAGGATTTCTTTTTCCCTGCATCCTTGCCAGCATTTGTTATTATTTGATTTCTTGATGATAGCCATTCTTTCTGGAGTAAGATGAAATTTCAGTGTTGTTTCAGTATTCATTTTTTTTTCCCTTGTACTGTGTGGTAGTACCTTGGTTCACAAACTTAATTTGATCTACCATTTTGGAAAAGATGGCCACATTTATGTTTGTGTGGGAAGGATGGCTGCAGTCGTGTTTCTCACCCTATATGGTTTGCAAACAAAAACAAAATTTCGCCAAACACTTCTGTTTGCAAACCAAATTGTTTGCAAACAAGTGTTAGTGAACTGAGATACTACTGCATTTAATTGGCCATTTGGTCTTCTGAGAAATGTCTAATCATTTTACTTGCTTTCTTTTTGATTGGATCTTTTATTTTGAGGGGGTCTAATTTTATCAATTTGTTATATTTTCTAGATGTTAGTTCTTTGTCCGAGGGGCAGCTGGCAAAAATGTTTCCCCTCTTATAAGATGTAGCTTTGCTCTGTTGGCTTTTTCCTTTGTTGTGCCTTTTAATTTGATATAATCTCATCTGCTGACTCTTGGTACCAATTCTTCAGAGGAAAAAAAAAAGGTTTTTGAAGATACTAAAAGGACCAAAATAAAGTTTAAAGTATACTACTTTATAGGAAAAGAAGAGTGTATATGATGTTGTCAATTTTCTTCTATTCACTTTTAGCTCCAAAAAAATTCCAAACAAATGTCTGTAATGATGGAAAAAACACCATGAATCTAAATTTTCCATGGAAAAGACAAGGCAAGTGCCCTAACAGGTAGTAAAACTTACTATAAACCAAAGCAGTTAGATTTCACGCACATGTGCATATATGACTTTATAACCGATCTGGCCTCTAGATCAATGAGTAAAAGCCAGGCTACCTAATTTGCTTGAATAATGTGTTATCCATTGAAAACTACTAATTTCTTTTCTTGTGTCACATCCTACAAACAATACTTTTAAATGGAATAAACCCTTAAATTTAAAAATGTAGCAGCATTCTAAAACACTTAGGAAAGAACAAAAATAAACACCTTCATAACCTTATGGTAAGAAAGAATTTAACACAAAGAAAGCGAACATTCACAAATTCATAGTTTTGTTATAACCCAGTGCGTAAAAGGCAAGCTTTACTTTGAGAATATATGCACATCGTATGATAAAGAAATTATTAAGCTCAAATCTCTTAAAGCAATACCAAAATCTGGGACTTCTGATAGGTGCAGGAGCAAAAGGTATGACGAGGGAAGGAATGAAGAATCCTGCATAAATATGTGAAAAATTCACACTTCATTGAAAATAAAAAATACGAGAAAATGTTCAACATCATTGGTCATTCGAGAGATGCAGATCAAAACAACACTAAGATATCATCTCACTCCAGAAAGAATAGCTGTTATCAAGAAATCAACCAATAACAAGTGCTGTCAGGGCTGCGGGGAAAAAGGAACCCTCCTCCACTGTTGGTGGGAATGTAGACTGGTCCAACCACTGTGGAAATCAGTGTGGAGATTCCTCAGAAAACTACAACTAGAGGTTCCATTTGACCTGGCTATTCCTCTGCTTGGTATCCTAACGGAAGAATTAAAATCATCATACCACAGTGATATATGCACAACCATGTTCATAGCAACACAATTTGTAATAGCTAAGTCTTGGAAACAACCTAAATGCCCAACAACTGATGAATGGCTAAAGAAGATGTGGTTTTTCTACACAGTGGAGTACTACACCACCATAAAGAAGGATAAACTAGAGTCATTTGTATGTAAATGGATGTTCCTTGAGAACATACTCTTAAGTGAAATAAATCAGACACTTATTAGTACACATCGAATTGTTTCTCTGATATGAGAAACCAAAAGTGTAAATAAGGACATAATAGGACAAAAAGGGTATAATAGGTATTATGTTAAAAAAATAAAAAAAAGAGAGAGATACTATTCAAAAGAGAGGAGAACTAGATAGGGAAAAGGAGGATAAAGAAGAAGGTTGAAAGAAAAGTAAGGTGAGAGGGAAAAAAATGGAAAAGTGTAAATAAACTTCTTGCAAATAGAGAGGGATGGGTGAATGGAAGGGAGGGGAGGGGAAGAGGGGCGAAAGCCAAGATACATCATGTACGGGTACAAAATAACCGTGTTGATTATGATCATTATGTATACAATGTACCAATACATGTTCTTGGTAAAAATAAAAAATAATTTAAAAAATAAAAAAATAAAAAAATTTAAATTTAAAACATATTAGGTAGTAAAACAATAGGTACCATTTCATATCCATCTGATAAGTAAACGTGAAAAATTCAAACAGTACCAGATGTTTGACAAACTATCAAGCAAAACCCCCAAAAAGACAAAAATAATAATAATAATAATAATGATAACTCCACGTATTCCTGTGCCATCTATTACACATTGACACAACTGCTTTGGAAATCACTTTATTTTGGGAATCCGGCCACATCCCCATCTATCCTATCCATTCCTAGGAAGAAATGCCAGGGAAGCTGTTGCCCATGAGCAGTGTGGGACGTGTACAAGAATGTTCATATCTGCATTCACGACAAAAGCAAAAATTGAAATATCCAAACATCTATCAATCACAGAATGAAAAGTATAGTACTAGTATATTTTTCTGGGAATAAAAATGTAAACTATACTCCAACTGCACAGTGACTTGTACCCACATGGATGAATAATTGAAACAATTCTTCTGCCACGAGGCAAATCAAAGAAGCATTCATAACATATGTTGTTGAAGTGTGCATGAATAGATGATAAACTATCTTTAATAAAGCCATGGAGCTGAGAAACACAGAATCCAGAGCAGCAGTTACCTGGGAGAGAGACAGCAGTCTGTGATCAGTGAGGGACACGAACCGTCTCTAAAGTCCTGGTAATATTCTTATATTCTTTATATTAAACCGGGTTATGACTACCTGGATAATAATATTCTTTTCTAATTTTACATATGCAATTTCTAAACTTTCATTAAAGTGTGATATATTTTACTGTAATAAATTTAAATTAGTAGGATAAAAGAAATATACTATATTTTTTGAGCTATTTTAAAGGTTTGAATAAAAGAACTTTCAAATCTCCCAGATGATACAGCAAACATAAAAGATTTTTGAGATGTCTAAACAGGTGTAAGTGCCAAAAATTTGTTCTTTGGAATCTGACTACGATCAAAGGAAAAAAATGTGAGCAGCTTAATAAAGCCAGAAATATTCTTGAAATATTAGAACTCTGCATATTCCTTGTGACCCCACAGGTCTCCCAGATGGGAGTTGGTGGGCTCACCTAAAACCAAGCCCTTGGTAGAGTCTATCATGCACCATGGTGGCCGCTGCCTCTTTTCTTTTCCACAAGCTCACTTTTCCCAGCTCATGTCAAGTCCCCTCCTGTACCACTGCTAAATCCCTTAGGGTCACAGATTTTCCCTCCAGCACACATTCCTGACCACATTGCTGCCTCTGGTCTCATTTGATTTGAGGACCACTGTGTTTAGCTAGAGATGCACACATGGCAACCTGACCCGCCATGGAACCCAACAAGGATTCTGGGTAGCGGGGAAAGCGTTCAACTCTTTCCTCCTATTGTAATTGTCTCTGTCTTCTCATTTGGGGATTTTTTTAGAGGAAGATCCAAAAACACAATGAAACTTTATTATACTTTCTGTCCTGGCCTTCTCTGTTCAAAAAATACAAACTCAGAGAGGGGTGGAGCCAGGGGATGAGGGTTTTATGGGCAAAAGGAGGTCAGATGCATGTCCACTTTTACTTGTATCTCTGTATTTCTGAGCTGCTGTTACACTTGGCCTGCTTTGCACAATCCTTCCTCTTTTCCAGCAATGTGCTTTCTGGGGCACCTTTGCCTCTTTACCCACAGTGGTTTCCCTTGCTCCACCCCATTCCCACTTTTGTCAAACCTCTCTGCTTACATCTGTGCCAAAATTCTTAAGACTCAAAAAAAACGAATGACCATACTATAATAAATGACCCCGAAGTACTACTATTTCACCTAAATTCTTTAGATCTCACTAGAGGGACTGGGGATTTAGCTCAAGTGGTAGAGCACTTGCCTAGCAAGCGCAAGGCCCTGAGTTCAATCCCCAGCACCACCACCCCCCAAAAAAATTTAGGTCTCACTAGAAATGCAGAAAATTTTCAATTACAGCAAATGAGATTGGGCTATATATGTATTAAAAATATATTGATAGAGATAATGTAATTATCTAATGCAAGCTCAATTGATAAACTAGTCACAACACCATTTTTAATTAGTAATTTGAGAAAAAAATGATAAAATGTAATAATCTATGCAGATATTTGGAAAAGGAAACTGTGCAACATATCTACCCTATACACATAGTATATGCTAGGGGGCATCTATAAAGGTAGACATTTTATTCTAACCTGTTAAAGCAGAAGCAAACAAAATTTAGTCCACTACCACTATCGGCAATAACATAAAATTCACCAAAATTAGAGAAACAAGTTGTGTTCAACATTAAGACATTTTTAATTATATTATTTTCTGTTATATTAATAAATAAAATACAATTTCAAGGTTATGGTGTTTAGAAACAAAAATATTTACTTGTACGAATATGTATGATATATAGAAATTGTATCAGTTTCATGAAAACAATATACTATAAATCTGTCAGTATATATTTTACACATTGAACCTGGTGCACATATGTAGGAATGTGTTGTATTATGGAGTGTAGCCAGATTACAAATTTTAAATTTTGACAGTAGCTTGCACAATCTGAAATTGCCAAATTACAACCATCTCTGGCCTAAGATAAAAGGTAATCACAGAGATCATTTCTAATATACTAAAGAGGCTACCTTGGAAAACACAAGCTTATTGTTCTGTGTTGAGCGAGTAAATGCCAGAAAGTAGAGTAATGGATCCCGCAGGTTGCTCAGCCCTCGTCAGTTAAATCACAAGCCTTTGACATTTTATGATGCATTTAAAAAGTTCTTTGAACCCATATATTTGTGTGTTTGCTACACTATGCTAAATATTTTGTAGTCTTTCCCTCCCTTGCAGAGCTGTGAGCAGTGACGAACGCAGGACACCTCGCGGCACGCACGCCCGCATTCTAGTGAATTCCAACGTGCCCTCCGACACGGGGCTTGAAGCTTAACCTGCTGTCTCTCAGCTTCTGCCTATGCAAATCCATCTGGCCGAAACAACCTGAGAAAACTAGAAGTACTTGCAGAATCTCTGCAAGGGAATTCAAGCATGGAAGAATCATTATTCATAATTTGCTGCCTATGGTAAAAATCAGTACCAGTCTGTTCGTTTTCACTTACTTATTCACTTAATAAATCATCTAGTAGACATGATTTTCAGCCTCCCCCAAGAAAGACGAAATTCTTTCAGAAAATAATCACTCAATGATTTAAGCTGAAAATATAAATGTAGTGCACACAGTACATAGAAATCTCTGTCAGCTATATAAATCTTATGCACACCCTCTTTCTCTTCTGCAGTGTGGCAATGCTGAAACCAAAGAATGTTTAGAAGCAAGATTTGTTAAAAATTCTCAATGTCAAAAGATTCTCACAGATGTTTTCAAAAACAAAACAAGTTGGATATAAGCCCCACCTCAGCTGAGTCGATTGGAAAAATGGATTTTTTTAAATTGCCAGATGAGACCAGATTCCTGGTAGAGACATTTTTTTTAAAGCAGTAGGTTGAGAAGATTACGAAAGAAAACACAAATAAGCAGAAAATCAAAGATTTAAAGAAGGGAAGAAAGGACAGGGGATAATGCTTTTTCTAACTTATGACGGAAAAGATGGACATGAAAAAGAGGAGGAACATGTGTGGATGGATACAGTTGAATCTGCTAGTCACCCTGTGTGGACTGTGATGGGGCAACAGACACCGTTCAAGCGTGGGGGCAGACGAGCACAAAGTCTGGGTCTCACCTTGGGATCCCGTGTTAGTTAGATTTGCTAGAACCAATGGTTTTAAGAGAGCAGATTTAATAGGTGACATTTATAGATTACAATATTCACCCAGAAGCCAAATGCAGAAGGTGCCGAATGTCCATCTAGGCACTGGAGACCCAAAAGATCCAATTGAGGGCTGGGAGCCCACAGCACTGTCCCATGTAGGTCCGTGTCTGCACATGATGGCTGGAGCCAGGAAACGATGCGCGCAGCAGAGATGACAACCAGAGCTCCTCTGAAGCAACAGCAGCCATCCTCGATGACAGCAAGGCCCCAAGCTCCTTCCTTGAAGAGGACAGCCGAGCCCCCTCCGGAAGAATCAGCCGCAGCAGAGCTTCTCCTGGGAAACAGCCTGCCAACTAGCTTTTGCTCCCACTCTGCCTTATGTTGCATCAGCAACAACCCTCAGGTGGATCTCGTACGCCCAGCATCACATCAACTCAGTCCAGCTGGGTGTTCTGGCTCAAATTGACCACATTAGGTCCGCCACAGATCCAGACTGGAGAGCAGCCTCCCCGCACCCGCGGTGTGGCTCTCCTGGAGAACGGAGAGACTCAGCGGTCCTTGAACTTCTCTTCAGTCGTGGCCCACGTGACTTCTCGTGGCCCTCTGTTGGCCAGAGTGTCTCACAGGGCCTATCCTGACGTCAGTAAGAGATGGTACGTGGCCTTTCTACGAGAGAGTGCCTGCAATGAAGGGTCTTGGGGGTGACAAACCGTAACTTCCTAGACTACATGTGTTGATGTAAGACAGAAACTCTTGTATAAACTTCGTTTCAATCAAAGATGAGTGTCTCGATGGAAGCTCAGTGCAAGAATGCATTAGAGTGTAATGCTTTTTAAAACTGCTGTGAAGGGGCCAGAATTATGCTTGGAATATAAATAATCACTTCATCTTCAGGAATTGGAATATACACAAATCACATCTTGATCATTCCCCTCTTTGCTCTTCTCTCACACCTTCCTCACATCCCCTTCACATCCCTACAGAGTCTACCACCCTGTTTCCTACCATTTCTCTTTTGTTTTGCCCTTCAAAGTATTTATGTTTTGGATTCCTCATGTTAAAGAAAAAATGTGATATTTAACTTGTGTCTGATTTATTTCACTTAGCATCGTGATCTCGAGAGCCCTCCATTTTCCTACAAATGATCCAAATTTATCCTTCTTTATGGCCAAGTAATACTCTATTGTATGTACATATTTTCTTCATCTGTTGATGGGCATCTATGCTGTTTGCCTAATTTAGCTATTACGCATTGTCACAAACATGGGTATGCCTTCATCGTTGTAATGAAGTCTTGAACTCTTTTAGGAAGATACACAGGAGAGGTATAACTGGGTCAAATGGAATTTCCCAATTTACTTTTTTTTGTTGTTTATTTGTTTGCTTGTTTGCTTTCTAGACCGAGTCTCAGTAGGTAATCCAGGCTTGCCTTGAACTTACTGTGTAGCCCCAGGCTGGACTCAGACTCAAGGTGATCCTCCAGCCTCAGCTTCCTGAATGCTGAGATTGCAAGCATACACCACCACACCCAGCTCTAGACTTCTGAAGACTCTCCATACTCATTTCCACAGTGGTCGTGCTACTTTAAATTCCCATCAACAATGCAATAATTCTCCCTCTGCCACATTGTCCCAAGCATTTTTTTGTTATGTCTATTCTTTTTTTGGTGGGGGTGGTCCTGGGGATCAATGTCATATGTATTGTGTATGATGACAGCCCTTCTCACTGGAGTAAAATGGAATCTCAGAGTTGTTTTGATTTGCATTTCTGTAATGTCTAGATGTTAAACATTTTTTCATGTCCTTATTAGCCATTTTTGTTGCTTCTTTGGAGAAGTGTCCACTTAGTCCAATTTCTATTATCTGATTGAATCATTTGTTTAGGGAAGTTTATTGTTTGAGCTCTTTATATATTCTATATATTAGTAGTTTTATCAGTAGAATAGCTGGCAGTTTTTCTCCCATTCTGTGGGTGGTCTATTATTTCCTTGCTGTGTAGTGCTTTTTGATTTGATATGATCCCATCTGTTGATTTTTTGGCATTATTTCTTCTGCTATTGAATTTCTACTGAGGAAGTCCTTGCCTGTGCCCATGGATTCATGTGTTTCCCCTATTGTATCTTCCAGCAGTTTCAATATTTCTGTTTTTATATCCAGATTTTTTTAATCCATTTTGATTTCCTTATTGTACAGGGTGAGAAAGACAGAGCTAGATTCACTCTTTTGCACGTGAATAACAAATTTTCCCAGCAATATTTGTAAAAGCAGCTATCTTTTTTCCGATGTTTGTTATTGATCCTTTTGCCAAAAATGGATGGCTGAAAGTGTTTAAGATGCTGTAGTTGCTTCTGTGTCTTATATTCCATCAGGCAACATGTCTTTTTTTCTCCAGTAGCCTGCTGTCCTTATTGCAGTAACTTTGTAGTATACTTTGAAATCCCGGATTGTAATGCCTCCTGGTTTTCTTTGTTGCTCATGATTGCTTTGGCTATTCTAGGTCTCTTCTGGTTCCATATACACTTTAGAGTTTGATTTTTTCTAGTTCTGAGGAAAAGTTGTTTAGTATTTTGATTGGAATTTTATTAATTCAATGTATCACTTTTGGTAATGCTGTTGATTTCCGTGTATTAATTTTATACACTGCCACCTTGATGACTTTGTTTATTAGTTCTAAGGGTCTTCTGGTGGAGATTTTTGGGTTTCCTATGTAAATAATCATGTCATCTGTAAGGAAGGATAGTTTGATGTTTTCCTTTTCTACTAGAATCCCTTTTATACCTTTCTTTTGCCTGATAACTGTGGCTAAAGTTTTGAATACTGTTTTGTACAAGAGCAGTGAGAACTGATAACCCTTGATGTTAATTCCTGGTAATTCCTGGTAATTTCTGTTAGAGGGAACAGAAATTCCCTTTTGTTAGAGGGAACACTTTCAGGTTTTTCCCGTTCTGTCTGATGTTCATAGTGAGTTTGACATAAATGGCTTTTATCAGTTTAAGGTAAGGTTCTTCTATACCTATTTTGTCTAGGGTTTTTTTTTTTTTTTTTTTTTACATCAGGGTGGATGTTGGTTTTTTTTAATTGCTACTTTTATTTCATTACTTGTTATCATTTGTTCAGGGTTTCTATATTTTCTTTGTTCAGTTTTAATAACTCATATGTGTCTAGGAATTAATGCATTTCTTCTAGTTTATTCAAAATTTTTGAAAATTTTTCAAATTAATTCCTTGTAATTTTCTGGATTTCAGTAGTGTCCACTGTGATTTTGGCTTTTTCATTTCTAATTGCATTGACAGGTCTTTTCTTCTTTTGGCAAATTTGTCTAAGGGTTTATCAATCTTGTGAGTCCTTTCAACAAACCAATTTTTTGATTCATCGACCTTTGTGTTGACATTTTAGTCTCAAGTTCATGAATTTCTGCTCTGATCATTATTTCTTTCTTTCTTCAAGGTTTAGATTTGGATTGCTCTTGTTTTCCTAGGACCTTGAGATGCATCATTAGGTTATTGATGTTGGATTGTTCTGTTTTTCCTGTAGACATTCATGGCTATAAACTTCCCTCTTAGAACTGTTCTCAGAATGTCCCATAGGTTTTGGTATATAATGCTGCCATTCTCATTTGATTTTAGAAACATTTTAAATTTTTCCTTGATTTCTTCTGTGACCTACTGATTTTTTATCTAATCTCCATGTGTTTATGTAGTTTCTGAGATTCCTTTTGCTATTCATTTCTTCCTTCATTCTACTGCACTCTGATAGTATGCAGGAGACTATTTCAATTTTTCGCACTTACCTACGTATGCTTTATTGGCTAACAAGTAGTCTGTTTTGGAGAAAGTTCTGTGTGCTGCTGAGGAAAACCAATGTGTTCTGTTTTTGTTGGCTGAAAAACTTTGTAGACATCTGTTAAGTACGTTTATTCAATGGTCTGCTTCAACTCTGATATTTCTGTGTCAGTTTATTTTTTGGTCTGGTTGACCTATTTGTGAGAGTGGAGTATTGAAATCATCCACTATGATTATATTGATGTTTACCTGACTTTTTATGTCCAGTAATATTTGTTTTATGAAATTGAGTGTGCTGACATTTGATGCATATATATTTACAATTGTCACATCTTCCCTTTATTAGTATATAGTGACCTTCTTTTTCCTCTTCTGATCAGTTTTGACTGGAAGTCAACTTTGTCTGAAGATAGGATAGCCATTCCTGCTTGCTTTCAGATTCCTGTTACAAGGAGTGTCATTTGAATCCTTTCAGTCTGTGTTTGTGGATGAGGCATTACTCTTCTAGGCAACATATACTTGGGTTTTGGTTTTTGATCCAATCTGCCAATCTGTGTCCTTTAATTGGGGAGTTAAGATGATTTACATTGAGAGTTATCACTGAAAGATATTTACTGAATTCTGTCATTGCATTGTTTTTCCATTGCTGATTCTTTTTTCCCTTTTGTGCGGCTACTCTCCAATTTAGATGATTTCTTTAATTTAGCTTTCTTGGTAGTGTTGGGCTCTCTCTTTCTATCTAGGATTCCCTTGAGTATGTTGTGCACTGTTAATTTGGTGGTCATGCATTTCTTCAGGTGCTCTTTGCCATTGAAAGCCTTTATTTCTCCTTTGATTTTGAAGAAGCGAATTTGCAGAATATATTCACGTGGGTTGATAGTTGTTTTCTTTCGGAATTGGAAAAACTTTGCTCTGAGATTTTCTATGGGCCAGAAATTTCCGATAGTATAATAATAGTTCCCTAATTTACTCATATTCATAGTTGAGATGGGCATTACAATATGAATTAAAACTTATTATTATATGCCTAACTTTATTCTCATCTTCTGATTTATGTGCATGACTCTAAGAAACTAGAAACTTTCTTTCTCTCAGAGATTGAAACTAATTGTAAAACACAAAACACAGAAAATGGAAGTCAAAATATGGTTGCATTTATGATAAAACCAGCTGGAAAATATATCTTTTGATCTGCTAATAAGAGCTTCATAAAACTCATTTCCCTTATATTAAACAGAATCATCCCTATTTAAACAACTAGATGTATTACAGCCTCTGCCACAGAGAAAAGTGTCTTACCTATGGATTACTTCAAATCAAATTTCATTCATTCTCAATGTGGACCAATCTGAAAAAGATAGAATAAAGGGAGTGAGCTGTAATGAAGATTACTAGCCATGTCTTCCAAAGTCCATTTATGTAATTTAGGACTAATGAACTAGGCCAGGAATTTCAGTTCAGATAAAAGTAAACCATGAAGAGTGAACAATAACAATCCCCCTTACTATTTCAAACATTAAGTCTATGGTTAAGCAGGGATTCAGCTATCCCGTAATTCCACCCCCATTAAATGTTCCCAAGAACAAAGCATCTTGTTTTGTTTATCTTCTTGGCACAACTTTCAAGGAGTTTAGATTTTTCTGTAGAAGGCTCCACAGTGAGTCAGAACAGTACATTAACTGATTCTGAAATCTTATAATATTTAAGGAAAAGAATTACTTTCTGTCACATTTTTCTACCCTTTAATGTCAGTATTCAATTGCCGAAATGTAGAATGCCACGGAAAACAATATTGTTTCTTTGGGACCATAGAAGTTACACTGGTTCAACAACAACAAGTGTATTATAAGCTGCTTGTATTAACAAGTCTGAAGAATTCAGGATTGCCACAGCACACATAGAAAACAGGCCAATTCAGGCTCTAAAGGATTTATCCAAAACCAAATTATTTTCCCGTAATCCAGTACTTAGTGGAATCAAAGAGCATTTTACCAGGAGGATAAAAAGTGGATCACAATTTACCACCTTTAGCTGAGAGAACCAAGACAGGAGAAAGGTATGTGCTGAACCGAGCATGTGAAATTCCACCTTCAAAAGCTATCAGATACCTTTCTTCTCTTCTTCTAGGGATGAGAAGTAGAAAGAAAAAGCATGACTATTAGTCTAACTGGAGATCCTACATGTTAATATAGAATGACAAATACCTTTTCCTAGCTTGTAAAATCTAATTACACTAACATGACCTGTTCTTTACAAAAGTAAGTGGAAATGGCTTTTCTGTGTCCACATCTTCCTGAGGTAATTCTTAGGCATCTTTCAGAAGGTCCTCTGCAGGAGGCTTCTCTGACCATAGATTCAATCAACAGAGTGCAAATCAGCCTTCCACTAATGCAGACCTAGCACCAGCCGCACTAGTGACTCTCTCCAGACTCAGGAAAGCCTATTAACAAGAGAAATCTTAAAGCAGAAATCAGACAATGCAAATTAAATGTGTATTATGTGTATAAACAAAAGTTTCTTTAATAAATAATCTTCAATAAGTTTTATTAGAAATACATGGTAAATCATTAATTTATTTGCAAGATAAAAAATACATTGATTCGCATGACAAGATCTTACCAAATATAAGAGGGATGAAGAAAAAGAGGAATCAAGTATCAAGTTCTGGTTACTTTATGAAGGTTACTTTATAATCTGGTTACTTTATAATCATTACAATAATGATTAATGTTCATTTTTAATACATTTTAAATATTTGTAGTAATTCCTATAGGCTGTAAAAGCCATGAAAAGAAAATTTTTCTGGCCATAAAACAGAAAGGTGATTTATTCCAGCCCATAAATGAATGTTTAAATTTCATCTGTTATTACTCACTCTACTGTCTCTATTAAATCTCCACTAAGGAGTCCTCCAGACCATTCTACTCTTCCATGAAGAAGAGAGGCTCCAATGACTCACACCTGAAACTCTGATTAAATATATATCTAAATCCCACCTAGGTTTCAAGATCTGTGTGGAAAATGTTTCAAGAACATTTTCCAAAATCTCAAACATTCATACTAGACAGTCATACAGTAAAAATTCATGGCTACATAAGATATGTCACACAATACATTTTATATGTCACACAATCAGATGGGAACACAGTGTGGCCATAGTGGGTACTCTTAAGATGATCTGAGGTCATTTATAATAAATGCTATATGCATATAAGCATATTAAAGGTAAAATAACTGAAAATAAAGATTTTGTGAAATCTTTGGAAGCTCAATAGTAATCAATTTAAGACAGAATTAATATCCTATACTGAACTGCAAATATCTACGTGTTTGGACAAATAATATCAGCAGATGGCAATGCTGACATTAGAATGCAAATGAAAAAGTCTGACTTGCTCTTGTGGCTAGACATGGGGCCGTCATATCAGCACACTGTATTCATAGAAGCAAATTTTTTTCTCCAGAATTGCTCTCATATTCATCATCATATGGTAAAAACAGGACAAGAAGGACCCAAGCTTATTTTTTATTCAAGTTAACTATCTGCCTTATCTCAGAATGGCTTTGTAGAACATAGGAATTTTTATTGCATCTGTTTTTACAAAATGACTTATCGTAAAATAACTCAAGCCCCTAGTAGACATCTCATGGTATTCAATGTTTGCTCATTTCAATGTTGGGGAACAGTAGATAGAAATAAATTTTATAATTTCAGGCCAGTTATTGTTAAAATAATGAAATACTTTTATTGTTCTAATTATTTTTCTTTGTAGAAATAGTCCATAGTAAAAGGTAAATTTTACCAACTATATGATTAATTAACAATAATTAATTTGTTAAAGAAATATTTGTTACTATTTAGAGGCCTTATGATAAGAGTTGGGTCTACAAAGAGCAAAGTTTTAATAAAGAAAAAGAGAAAGATCTAAATCATAACATAATGTGTTAAATGCTTAAATAGTGGTTTGTTATAGGATGGTTATATTATTTAAGGATACATTAGTGTGCTAGGAATTTGGTGGCAAAATCCTATTACATTATTCAATAACTACACATACAATTAATTCACTATTTTTTCTCAATCTCATTTGGGGAATTTTATAAACTTATACTCTTTAAAGTAAAGTCATTTATTGGGAGTAACACTAAGAGCACATGTTAAATACTTTTCTTTTCAATCCTCCTTCAAATTATGTATACTATTCAGAGTCCATATATAGAAATATATATATATAGCAAATATATAAAGATAGATAGATGATACATGGATACATACATAGATTTCATATTAATTATGTTTTGAATGACCTTTTTATAGTATTTGGATACTCCTTATGGTTTTTCGCTACTTTTGTTTTCAATTCACCTTCAAGTACACACAAGGAACATGGTGACAATCAAAAGCTCATTAAGAGATTGAATATGGATTATGTAAGTTACAAAGCAGAATATTAAGCAGACGGTTTTTTAACAGATTTGCCTTTTTAAAAAAATGAATCACTTAGAGGATTCTGCATGATGTCTGTTAACTTTCAAAGTGTCCTTCTACGGCAATGAAAGCAAGGCTTAGGATTTAGTAATGCACACAGATTGACACCATTGTCTGGTTTGATCCAAAGGTTTGTGCTTCATAAAATTACCTCCAGACACCCCATCCTAACCCCACCCTAACCTAAATCCATAGCTTGTTTACCAGCTAAAACAAAGGAATTACGGTCATGCCATCACAGCCCTCCTGTCCCTCAGGATAGTAAGGAAAGAATGATAGAGGGGAAAAACCCAAACTCACACACTGAGAATTTTAGCAAGTGTCCGATGCAGGCTTGGCCCAGTGCTAGTGAGGGATGCTGATGACATATGACACAGTGCTTACTTTGATGGAGATGAAATTCTTCATTCTTCTTTCACATCCTAACATTAATGCAGTCATCACAATTCACTGAAGGATGGCCTTAACTCTCTTGCATAAGAAACTTGATCATTCAAACTTCCGTTTCTTGCCCTATAATCGGCAGGAAATATGGCTTCATTAAAATTATTGAATAATTCTAAATGTAAAAAAGTACATGGGCATGCACGTTCTTCTCACTTTTTCCAATGGATGCTTCCTACCTTGAAGGATGCTTCCAGACATATAATTTACTTGAGTATACAAGTAATTATCAAAGAAGAGTAAATGGTTCATAAATTTACCAAATTATTATTAGCTTATCTTGTTCTTCAGCCAGAAACTTTTTCCTGGTGGGTAGTTATAAAGTAAGCCGTCCTATTAATGTTTAGACCTGTTCTGGTGTGCAGGCAAACAATACTAGCCATCACCCACAAGCTCTGAGGAATCAACGACAGTGAGCTGAAGTTCTGTCCCATCCCCACATTCAGTCTGGGATCTTTCTGCATAAAAAGGCTGTGGGGTCACTTCCATAACAACAGTCAAGAGAAAAGTCACCTATTTTTAAGCAGCTTTTCTTCATAACCTTCTAGGCTGGGGTTCTAAATTCTGCAAGATCAGTTAGAGTTAATCCAAAGCATAATATTAGACTACACTTCCCTTTTATTTATTAATTTTTAATTATCCTTCCAGAAATAGGCATACCAAGTTTGCCTTTGAATAGCCCTCTATAAAGAAAATATTTCACATCTATGATCTTCAAATCCTGCAATCCATCATGCTAAACAGGAAAGTGATATGGCCTTAGTGCAGTCAACTGGAAGTACCAGGAAGAAAGTTGGTGGGTTCCTGATGAGGCAGGATCAGCGAGGACATGGATAGGAGTGATTCGCTTCATTCCAATGGGGATTAATCGGCTTGAAGCGAATTAGCAGGTCCTTTCCATGCAGTTGCAGGGTGAGTCGGTGATGGTCTCAATTCGACCATGGGTTAACTTGTTGGAATGCCCAGATCAAGTGATAGTTGTTTTAGAAATCTGAATTTACAATTTAAAACTGAATTTCTGCTGGTGGCCTAGAAGAAACAGAATTTAATCGGGGGAAGCCTGTGCTATTTATGTGCCACAGTAGGGAGGAAGCTTAAAAGATCGGTTCTACTTTCGATGTGGAGCTTGAAACATCAGTGGCATCACTATCATCCTTTTTTTTTTTTTATTTTCAGAAAGACAGGAATCATTAAAAATATTATGTAAAGAATGTACAGCAAAGTTTTGAATCAACAACTGTGAAGAAACAAAGTGAATAGCCATATTAGAGATGTGACAGTTGAGAAATTGGAAACAAGTTATTATGGAGCATGTGTATACTCAAGGTTTGTAAAAGGTTCTTAAAATAGAATTAATCCTTACAAGCCACTAATGTTTCTGTACTAGATTAATGCTACTATTCACAGAGGCTGATCATCCCCAAGGAAGTTCACAGTACATCAAACTAACACTGTTCACTAAAGGGCAATTATATTTGGTAGAAATAATCCCCTTGAAAGCAGAAAAGGAAAAGAAAATCAATCACTTCGTGATTTAATGGGCTACACAACAGCATTGCTCGCCATTACCAAATATGAACCACTGTGGTAATAATTAGAATGCATCTTATTAGGGGAAAACTTCACATTTTGGAACACTTTAGATTAAAACTCATTAAAATTTAATTCATATTTTCTACACAATAACATATCAGCAATTTTGAAAATTCATCACATTCCAGATATCCACTAATGACTTGATTTTTCATTCATTTAAGAAATATTTAATACCTCTAATCGGTACTTAGTCTCTTTTGTGTATATAAAAAGTTCCTTTTAAATATAGATGCACTTCCGTCTCATCAAAGTCTGTCTGAGTAATGGCAGTTAAGTCTGTTATTAACAAATGTAGGAATATATTAAATGGAATGGAGAATTTATATCTAACATCTTGTTTTGTATTTAGTATAATCCTAGCCTTATCTTTCACCTTTTTTTCTATATACCCTATTCAGAAGTCTTTACTAAATGTATGCTACGTGAAGTCTGTCTTCTTTTACTGCTTTCACATAATGTTTATGTGTGGTTTTTTAAGGTCTTTTGCCTATAAAATTCAGCATTTTCATCTCTACCTGTCAAAGTCTATTCTTCCATATCAGCTCTATGTCAAGTCCAAGTAGAGTTAGTAGATATTCTCAGACTGAGCTAAGGTGCCTTTTTGTAGCTTCTATTGTCATTGCGTGTACAGCTCTATAATAGCACTTTGCATAGTTTTCAATAGCTAGGAACTCAATACTTCTTCCCTCTAGCCTATAGCTCTGTCTAACTCAGCTAGAAAGCAATGTAGAAAATCTAATTTGGAGAAATTAGTGCAGAAGGTTGTATTTGGGGAGGACTCTATAGACCTTCACTAGTAATTTTAAATAGTGTGATTTTTACAAGCTAAAGAAAAATAAACAGACATAAAACATAATACTTGATGCCCTTACAAAACTTTGATCTACTACATACATATGCCATAACATTTGTTTGTGTGAAGGTTGTTGGAGTATAATTAATGGTTAATCGATGTTATTCATGGGCGTGGGGCTCAGGCCCCAGCTGTGCCACTGACCTACATGGATATGTAGAATTTCTTTAAACTCCACAAGGCCCAGGCTTCTCATGGGAAAATCATAATGGTAACAATGCTATTTCACAGGATTTTGTAAGAATTACATGATCTCAGTAATAAAGAGCAAACTGTAAGGGCCACGTTAAACATACTCTGTTCAGACCCAATGCAGTACCCTTGAACATCCGTGCAGAACATCTGAGAACATAAAAATACTTTAGTGGTGTTTGAGACTCTAAGAAAAGACATCTTTGAGAATTATTTATACTGCCTAAGGCATTTGCAAAACTCTCTTCTCTCATCTCTTATACGGGGGAACAATCCCAAAACTGAGGACCAATTGGTGATTACGTATTCCATGGCAGTTTCTGTTGGTTTCTATTGGTTATCCTCAGTTCTCAGGAGCAGTCACTGCAAACGGGTGATAATTTTAGGCATAGTTGCAAAACCAAAGACAGAACTGTGTTTGCAGTTCTAGATGACACACTCACAGTGCTTAGTGGCAGCTAAACCTCTCAGCTAGTTCCCGGATATGGACAGATTTTGCTTTCTCTCCCTATCTGGACACCCTATTTTCTTTCAGCAATATCGTGAAGATTTAGTCAACAAGAAGAGTATTCATTATTTACAACTCTCAATAGGAAGACAGTGATTTTATTGATTTTTATTTCCAAACATAATTCCCAGATCTATTATTGATGTGCACAAACTGTAGGGACACGTCGATAACATGATAAAGAAGACAGTCCCTATAACCCTGGAATTAGATATAAAAAACACGAACAATGCTTCAATGTATAAGCAAATCTTTCTTCTTCAGTATTAAATTTTGTTTCCACATTTTTATAGTTACAGAAAACTTGAGTGATCTTGGAAATAGCTGTATGTACAGAGAGGTCTAATTGCTGTTTCCTTTAAACTGGAGGGGGCCATTTTTCTACTTCTAGCACTGTATGGATCTCTTCAACATTAAGAACCTTGATTTATGCCTGTGCACAAATCCCCTCCCTCATTTTCCTAATAAGCAAAGCCTGGTAGAAAATAGAACACATTTTGATTAACAGTGCTTTGATAGTTATCACTTCTTTGTTTATGAAAAGCTTGCTAGTTTCTTTTTAGTTACAAATTAGAAAATGATACTCCGGTCATCCAATTCTCTCTAAGGTTTCTCAGGCAATGTGGTTCTAGTGGGTGAGCAGTCATGGGCTCCTTGTCCAGCACCATATGTAGTGAGTGTAGACCCAGGAAAGATCATGGTACCTTCCTTCCAAAGTCATAGCTTGGGCAGGGGGACATAGAAAAAGAGGAAGTTTCAGTTTGGGGGGAATGAGAAAGTGGAACAAGTAAAACTTAGGTGCCAGTGCCAGGAGTCTGTGAATATAAATACAGTAATATTAACATATTAATTACCCTAACTTGCTGATAAAGTAGCCCCCCAGGAAATCTCATTAGGTGTTCCTGGCTGGTGTCCCCAGATGCAGGTCTCCTATGGGCTCCTAACATATTTCTCTTTTTCCCTTTAGCTCTTGCTTTCATATGGATGTTCTGTATTTACACACCAGTTGAGGAATGGCTTCCACACTGCTGGGGTGAGGTGCGCTCTGCAGGAGGTCTGCTTCCCTGCCCAGCACATCCCTGAGGTACCCGGCCTCCCTGGCACCCTCTGGCCCTCGTGCTGTGGGAACCCACTGTGTTCCACATCTCTTTCCAATCTGCCTTTCATTTTCCCCGGGGCTACTGAAGCACTACTGCTTTTGCATAGTTCCCACAGTGTCCTAATGATGTTTTTCCTTTGTATTTCACCAGTGGCCTCTCCCTCGGATGGATTCAGGAGTAAACACTGACTGCAACACACATTAGCTAACTTGTAGACATCTGAACATGATAACTTTCCCCTGTATGCTTTCCTCTATGCTGTGATTATAAATGACTGTAAGGAGATGTTACCTGGGGATACTAGCGCCCAGTTCCTGAGAAAGAGCCAGACCACAGATTGTACTTAGACTTAGTCTCTGCTAAAGCTCCTAAAAGAGATAATGAAGCCTAAATTTGAACTTCAACAAGAAGTAGACAGGAAGGATAGAAGAGCCGTTCCAGGTAGAGGAAACCATATGGGCACGACTCAGAATGTGAGTAGGTCAAAGGTAGGGAGAAACTGGGAAAAGAGCAGCAGGGCTGGGGAGAGAAAAGGACCAGCTCACACAGCCTGAGTGTTCCACTTGGAAAAGATGACCTATTCAGGTTGCTATTCAGGAGCCATTAATGCTTTTAATCTGTGGGAAATAACATAGTCTTATCTGTGTAATACAATGATCACTGTAATCTACAAAAGTACAGAGGATGAAATGGAGCTCAAAACACTGGAAAGGCAATAGTATTTGGGAAATAATTGTGGTAATTTATGAGTGTGTAAGTAGTGAAATGCAGCAAGGCTGTGTGATAGGCACAAGAGCTTAAAGAATATAAGCAATTAACGGAGAATAGTACCATCACCAAACTCCTCAATATATAACATAGAAGGTGCTGATGCCATTAACCAAAAGAGGGAACTGAGTGGGAGAAGCAAATTTGGGGGTAAACCTAGGGAGTAAGGAATAGAATTAACATAGCTGCAGATAGCTTGTATGTCATGAAGATAGAACCTGTATTTTGATATTTTAAGCTGGATCCCAGGAGACAGCTGACTTGAAGACTCCAAACATTAAGTTATAAACACATAGATGATGCTCAGATTGGATTAGTGGGACAAATTGAGAAGTAATGCATAGTTTGAATGAGGCGAAATCAGAACTCGTACAAACACCCCCAAAAATTATGTTTGTAGACTAGAACATGATCCTAAAAGTTTTTTTTTCTATGTTCTTATTTATATAACTCTACCATACCCAACAGCTTCCATTTTATTTTCCATTTTTCCTTTTTTATGTTCTTTTTCATTTTTTATTCTTTTGTCATTTTTTTTTTCAGAAAGTAGCCAAGTAAGTGCTGTGCTATCACTTGTTCTCAAGATAAATGATCTGTTCAAAAATGAATTTGAAAACACTGTCCACATGAGTAGCTTTCTGGCAAACAACACTATTCAAATGAGTTCTGTACATTTCTACAGTTCACTGCTTGCCATGTCAACACACAGAGATATGTTTACGGAATAAAGTTAAGAGGTGGAGTTGTCCAAACTATGTCTGATTGAGGTATCATCTTGCTAGGTACCTTTGTCCTTTCCATAACACCTATACGGTGAGGGACTTTCCAGCAGATCTAGATTTTACCTGTTATTTGGCCGAAGTAAGAGGAGTATGTTCAGAGCACCGATCCTTGGTCAAGGCATGAAATTCACTGATTAACAGTGTCACTTTGTAACAATGAGTCTAAAAATGCTTGTACTAATTTGATGGCATGTTTTACTGATAAGAGCAAGACTGAACGTTTGCGCCTAGTTTCAGTGAGATCTCTATGATTGGAGCTGACGATGTAGCAAGAAATGCGCCTCCATGCTGGCACGGTGTCCCTAAGCCCTGGCATTGTGACTCCTTGTTTCTGAGCTATCTGCTGCACATAATCAGAGGGTTCCTGGTTCAGGAAAGGAAGTGGGTGTGGCCCAGCCCGGAAAAGAGCAGACACTGGGAATCACGCAGGCTCTCTCCAGGCCTGTGCTGTGGGGCAGCCTCCTTATTTCAATGCTGTTTGTAAAGTATATCTTTTTCCTCCTTTAAATCATAGTAGTCATTTGAAAGAATGTATAGATATAGATCCAGACATAGATATA
The DNA here is from genome assembly GCA_004026905.1 of Hystrix cristata. Taxonomy (NCBI): domain Eukaryota; kingdom Metazoa; phylum Chordata; class Mammalia; order Rodentia; family Hystricidae; genus Hystrix; species Hystrix cristata. The sequence continues at coordinate 26,815 of PVJO010007255.1, forward strand.
TGAAAGGACAAATACAATTGTCATTGATTTGTAAGTCTACTTGATGAGTCACTTATGGGCTACGTGGAGTCACACTGTCACTGCTGTCCTGGTATCACATTCCATGACAGCTTTCACACTAAGCTTGCTCTTTATCATAGCAACACCCAGAGCCCAGGTGAGTAAACATATGACATAATCTAAAGGAAGGTAGCCCAATCTGTTATTAAAACTGTGAACCGCCTTGAGCGGCAGTTTGTATGATGCCCAACAAATGTGGTCAGATCTGTTCAAATGCTTAAACCGGCCCATGAATCCACCAGAGCATGTGGGACCCTCGTCAGATACTTCGGGAGCCTCAACTGTACAGAAGGACACTGACCAAATCCCTTGGTCACAGACTCTTCCTGTGAGAAGCAGCCGTTGGGGACAGAAGTGGCAAGGTCACAGGACAGGAGTGGGTGTACGGGATAGTATTTAATGCTTTTAAAAGGCCTTGGTTTTAATTCTCTAGGAAAAGAAAAATGGTGACTGAAATCAGAAACTTAGATGCAACTGAAAAAGAACTTTTCCCCACGACAAGAGGTTCTATCTCCTAAATGGAGCCATGTTGAGCTTTTTTGCTGCAGGAAGCCTGTGGGTAGTCTTCTGACAATGCCTTTGTCAGGAAAAGAAGCCAAATCTGCCAGGAACAGGTGTTTCCAGCAGGAGAGAGTCATATCCTGACAGACAGGAGCTTCTCTGTGAAAATTTACCTCTGAAAGATGGAGAAGGTAATTTTGAGCCACAGATTTCTGGTCTTTGCAAAGTCAGTAGAAAAACTTTCTGAATGAGACTGTTACATTGTGCATGTCTTCTTTTGCCCTCCGTGGCTCCTGAGGACAGCTATTAATTTCTATTTAGTCTTTCATTCACTCATTCGATCACTAAACATTCACTGACTGTCAGCTCTGAGCCAGGTGTAGAGTGTAGAAAATTAAAGACTGAGATGTTGAGACATGAGGTCCTAAGAATTCGGGCACTGGACCATCTTCCACTTTGTAAAATGTATCAACACTGATTCTACAAGCCAGAAAACACTTCGGCGTTTAGTCGCCTCCAACAGGAGAGGAGAAAGTGACCCGACCCATAGAGAAGCTCTTTGCTCACTCATGTGTGTGTGGAAACACAAGTTTGTGCACTTGACTTTAAGTGCGGTGATCCTTTTCCTGTAGCTTTGACGATAAGTGTCCAGCACATGTTCTGACAGCATCGTGAGGTGCCAGTGCAGAAGAGGAGATGGCAAACAACTGTGGCCTTTCATACCGTCTTATCTATGGCAGCATCATTTTATCTTTACCATCTACTGGACCTAAAATAAGTTTTCAAGCAAAGGGATTCTTTTGATAAATGATTTTTAAAAGCAAGTAAAAATAGAATACTACCACCTTCTATCTTGCTATCTCCCCTTCATCCAAGATAAAAGAATCTCCAGTAGGTGAAGTTCCAAATAAATTTCATGCCTCTTGATTTCCAAATTTCTTGTTCATGTTTGCCAGCAGCCATGGATGGTCATCTTGGGCATCACTGTGCATGGGTCAACTAAAGTACTTCCCATACTACTTAGATGGAGAATTAATATGAGCTTGCTAACTAAAGCAAAGGAGTGCAATACAGGAAGATCACTCTTATTTCATAGGAAGGTTATTCTGAGAAGACCAAGTCTTAGACCAAAGCGTCAGTCATAATTGCCAAAGGTGAAGAAGGCTAACAAGCCACACCCACACCTCTCTAGCTCGGTTTTATTATGTTCAAAGAGATTATACTGACTCAGGAAGATAAAGATGAGAAGGTCACACCGATTGCTGTCAAGCATGGAGAACATGGGATTTGGTCTGCTACGGTGGTAGATTTGCTAAAACTAACTTCAATTTAATTACCTGTCCCAATGCATACATTGTTGTGTAGAAATCAGCTGCAGGTCAGGGCATCATCTGGCCAAGGGCAGATGGAATCTAGGCTCTCTGCAGGCAGGCACAGCGAAAGGAGAAAAGGGAACATCATGTATGTTCACAAAGCATGAATCAACTTTTGCTCCTCTCCTCTTGGGACAGAGCGATGAAGTGACAGGGCTAGAAACTAAGAATGTAAAGGGGAACCCTCTTCTAGTGGAGAGCAGAGAAGTAGGAATACACATTCCACAATGATACGACATGACACTACCTTGAGTTAGGAATTGGGGTGAGCAGTCCTGGTTTGGAGAAGTGTGGGGCTAAGGGGAAGTGTGAATTCACACTCCAGTGGCCAGAAGTGTGCTGTAACATTGACTATCCCAGTTGGTGCTGATAGGTACAAGCAACAGGATCAGTCCACCGAGTAACACCTTTAGACATGTGACCATGAATTAACAGGTGACTGAATTCCTGGTAATAGCAAGGCAGGTAGCAGACAGGTTAATATGGGGATGACTGCATTTCAATGCTACCCAGAAGTAGCTCCAAGATGAATATTTATTTGAATAAATCAAACTACAAATCATCCTGAATACATCTTTATGATTAAAGTAAAAAGAATAACAGAGGCTATCTGAAATGTGAAGAACATTCCAGGAGGGCAAAGGAAAAGAAGAGTATGGAAGGCAAGAATGATAATAGGAAGTGCCCACTTATGTTTATTCTTTCTGCATAACTTTGATAAAACTCAAGACTTTTCTACTCATTTCTCATTTACAAACCATTCTCTTTCAAGAAAAGAGAGAGAAAAGAAATCATCATTTTATCTTCCTTGTCATCCATCCCCTAAGTATAATCTTTCTACTGACTTAGGAAAGTGACAGTCTATAAAGAAATCTGAGACAAATTTACATTTTCTCTAATACCCAGTGAGACTTGTTTCTAGTCTGTAGAATAATGGATTCCAAATGCACATGTAATAAGCCTTTTAAAACCCCAGTCTATTCTCCAGCTTGTGTCTAAAGGCTGTGATGGATTCTGAAGATAGCTTCCAAGGCAGAGTTGCCTATCTCCTAGCTCTCCACTTGAGGAACCATGGCATGGGGTGTATCTGTTACAGAGGGGGTCTCCTCCCCATTTTGGACTTGACCTAGGGCTTTGATGATCCGTCTGTCTTAAGGAGAAATATGTACTTTTTGCTTTCCTCAATCTTGATCACCCAGGTGATGTTTAAATTTAAGCACTGAACAAACACTTGCAACGAAACTAGCTAGCCAGCCAAGAATCAGGGAGCAAAGAAACCATATGTCTGATACGGGAAATAGTTCAGAACTCTTACAAATTTCATCAAATCCATCTTTCATTTGGTTCGACAAATACTGTGCACTGAGAGTAATTTCCCAGAAATCAGGAAAAAAGTGCACAAGTTTTTAAACAATCAAAGTCCTAATTTATTTTTTCTTTTGAAAAAGGGATTCTAACACCCCAACTGCCCATCTCACACGGTTGCTGTGGGGAGCAATATTATAATGAAATAATGTGCACCAAAGAGCTTTTAAATGGACAATTTTAAATATGAAGAGGTGTTAAGACAACTAAGCTCTCTGGCATTCCCTCCATACCAACCAAAATATAAGGTAAGTAAAATACACAATGGGATTCTTTATATGAAGTAGACCAAAATTCACAGGGAGGAAGCAACAAGTAAAATGGTGAAAGTTCAATGGCATAGCTGAAATAATTTATGAAGACAGCTTACATTTAGTTATACAAATAAATGAATGGGGAAATATTTAGAGTAGGTCTTTTGGGACAGAAGGTATAAATGATATGTCTCACCAAGTTTTCCTTGTGAAAGGATCAGATAGGCAAGGTCTCACGTCGGTCTATTTTTCTCCATCATAATTTTTATTTTTTACATCATTATATGGGTTTTCTTCTATACTCTTTTTCATTATTTTTATTAGTACATGTTTGTAGTACATAATGATTACATTCATTGTAGGGAGTTGGTACACGTACGTAACACATTTCAATTCTTTTTTAACACCTCCTTTCCCTCCCCCATCTTCATTTCTTTGTCCCTCTCCCTTTTAAAATATATGTATGCAGTTTCAGCATCTCCTCAATAAAAGAAGACCCTTATCTGACTTCCCTCACACCTAGTCTTCCAAATATTCCTACACATATGAGAAATCTTTATTCATTCAGTCATCCAGTATTCAACATTTTTGAATGCTGACCACCAGATAGGTGTCCTGGACCAAATTTTAAGAACAGAGAACCTAGAAATGAATGAGATAAACATAACTATTATTTTCACTGTAGTCCAGATGTTTTAGACATAATATATGTTGAAAAAAGTTCACTATTTCTACTCCGTTTCAACTCCTCCAACAAGTCCTTTAGTATTTCCTTTCTATGACATTCGGGCTCCTCCTTATGTAGCTCAACAATGTCCCTCACGAATCCTCTGTGTGCATGTGTGCTGTCAGCCACATTTGAGTATGCACCATTCCCAGAGCCATTATGTAATTTCATACCTTGAGCCTTTGCCTAGGGTGTTCCCTCTCTCTGGAATACCAGTCATTTCATTCTCTTTCGGGCAAGCTCTGATTCATTATTCAAAATTTCTTAATGCATTAAAAAAAAGTGGAAGTGATGAAGGGAAAGAAAAATAAAGGGAAATGTATATGTTCTCTTCCTAATATGCAAGTCTTCTCAGTTCTAGTTTTCCTCTAGATAATTTGTCTTCCCATTGCTTATTTACTCCTTCAATCAACAAATATTAAATAAGAAAAATAACCAACTGAGATTTTCTATAAAAATTACCAAGGATTCTTCCCTCCTGGAACTGGTTTGCCAATTTTTTTTTAAGATGAATTCTATTTCATCCATCTCAAAAAAAAAAAAAAATCGGACTGGCTTTGTGACTCGATTTGACTAATAGAATGCAGTAAATGTGACACTGTGCCAGCTTTGGGCCCAGCCTTTAATGGACGTGGCAGTTTGAACTTCACACTTTGGAGTCCACACTCATATGCAGAGAAGCCTGTCTACACTGAGGGAAGAAGAGAGACCACACAGAGGAGAGGGGAGGTGTCCGGCCAACCCCCAGCACTGCCTAACAGGAGTGTGAATGGGGCTGGCTCACACAATCATCTTGAAGCAACGAATTACATGATAGTCTTGGGGAACAGCCGATTGTAGATGGACTGTCCATCAACTCACAGCATTGTGAGAAACAAGGACCTTGTTCTTTGAAGCTACTTAGTTCTAGGGTATTTTGTTATGCAGCAATAGATAATTGAGATATTATGCAACAGATGCTGTGCCAGTCACTAAAGATGAAAGGCATATATATTCTAGAATAACTCAGTGACTAGCACAAGAGATGCTGTATAAATATTTAATGACATATTACAACACATAAGTATGATGGAAAAGTTCCTGTTAGTAACCTAGTTTTTTAGTACAAAATATTAAGATACTTCTTCCTCTGCAGCAGTGAGAAATTAGAAACAAATAAAACAAGTAGTGAGATGGCCAGGAGACCAGAGAGAGTTTCTTGAAAGAACCCTCTAGGTCTTCAGATCTGTCCTTTGCTTAATTGTTAGATACACATGAAGTATGGGTCTAAACATTGTGTGACATTGCATTTCCATTTGGCAGTGTAAGAAGGCAAAAAGAATTGTGAGAGAATATCCGATTTCTATCTCCCATTTTGTACATAGTCCTCCAAATTAGATTTTCATTAAATGATTATTGATTTTCAATCAAGTCCTCTGAGTAAGTTTTCTTCTTTGACTTATATGTGAAAATGTAGAATATGCAGAGTAGAAAGAAATAACTCCTTGGCAGGCATTATCTTCCCTGAAGGCTGTGCTATCCTCGAGGCTGCTGTGGTATTTTAAGCACGGCCTTTAAGCTCAGCCCTGTGCTGGTCAGGAAGATGGAAGACGTGAGATAAACATGCCAGAAAAACAGACATTTAAACATATGAGTTGGGACCAAAAAGTACGTGAATGTTTAAATTTAAATTATTTATTACAGTCAAAGGTACGTTTCCATTCATTTCTCCCTCAAAATATGCCCCCTCACCTTGAACACACTAATGCCCCCATTCTTACCAGTCCCTGAAGCACTTCTGGAAGTTTCTTCCTGAGGCACTTCTGGAAGTTTCTTTCATGAGTGCCTTTGGTTGTGTTGTCATAGCTGCCTTGAAGTCCTGAATGGACTGAAAACATTTACCCTTCATGGTCATTTTGACCTTGGGGGAAACCCGGAAATCATACAATGCTGGATCCAGTGAATAATGTGGACGAGGACATACTGCGATGTTTCTATGAGTTCGCCTTACACCGGATGGCACCTGGAAACAGCATTCACTATATTTTTTATCAGACCTTGTAAGGACACTCATGAAACAGGTCATCTGGAACTACTTCAGAAAGTGACAAGAACAATGGGATGAGTATATTCAAAGTGATGGGAGTATGCTGAGGGACATTAATGGTAATGTATCTTTTACTGTAATTTTTTTAAACTTTAAATAGTAAGCGTATATTTTGATCACACCTCATATTAGTAAACTTACCTGCCGGAAAGGGCTTTGCTGTGCATGTGTGATGGACCAAGTTATATTCTCGACGTGAACGGGAACCGGAGAGTCAGGGGAATCCAAAATGTGTGAGCTGCATCAGTGACCTCAAATGAAGTAACTCACCAGTGGAGAAAACAACAGTTATATACAGAATAATTCTATATGCTGCTACTGCTACGATTACTAGTACTAATAATATTAATTCTAAAATAACAAAACTAATTCCATGAAAATGTACTCTACATTTTAAGACAAAATCAACATTGCATCAAATTCTAGAAGAAATAAAATTTACATGAAGGTAGGTACTTTGGTCACTGGGTAACTAATTTCAGGGGATATATATCCACATTAACAGGATACCACAAAGGCTGAAATATATATGTTTTAAGCAAATAGTCATGGAATATATTTTTGATAACAAACACAAAGTGAATCAGACATAATGTTTCGCTCACTGTTGTTGTTCAGCATGGTCCATGTGAGGTCACTGGGCTTTAATACTCTTAAAAATTATTGCTATTAGTGAGCATTATCTTGTGACCTCCTTGCTGTCGGCCTGCCGGAAGGGGAACATAATTCTTTAGCTCTCTGTGGACTCAAGGACCTCACAGAAAAGACTGATTTGACTTCTCAAGGGTAATGAATGTTTGAAGTTTTCAAGTTGGTGCCAGAGGGGCAGTGTTTTTGAGAACTCATACTTAGCATTTCACACACGCATCTGGGGTCTGTGTTTATAGCACATCATTTTCTTGTGTTTTGTTTTGTTTTTTGACACCATCAGGAATTTTGCACTATTCTTGCACGCCAAGGTTTTTCTATGGTGTTTGTTTATTTGTTTGTTTTATTGTGGCCAGGCTTAAATGGCCTGTTGTTACTTATAAAACAAATAAGTAGAATCTCTGGGTCATCTTTAAGATATAAGGCATCGACATAATGAGATGCAGATCTATTGCTGTGTACCACTACAGAGCAATGAAATACCTACTCCTGGAAACATTTCAAATTTTGAAATTGCAACACAGAAGGAATTGAAATCTGCTTCTACCATGTAAAAATGTAGACAGTTTGAAAAGCTCTCGGATCTTGCTAAAGCATTTATCAGGCTTACGTATATTAGGATCTTACTCATGGTAGGCTTTAATGAAAAATAGAAGTAAAACCGATTAAGGACAATATGGCTTTTTATATTGGAAAAAAGAGATGGTCAAAAACAGCCACAGGGATAGAGTGTACCCTCATGGTAGTATCAGTTAGCTTTGCTGCATAACAAAGCCAAGTGCTATTGCTACTGCGATATTTCCCAGGTTAAAACAGCAAGTTGATAATCACGTGGACTATGCACAGGGATCAGCTGGCAGTGCTCCTTCTGCACTTTCCTGAGTTTGTTTTATTCAGTCAGATGATGCATTGTGGAAGGACTAGCTGGTCTTAGACAGACTCATACACATTTCAGACATTTGACAAGCTATTGACACAGGGTCGTGTTTCTCGTGTAAGATGGTTGGGTTTGTGTCAGCTGGGGTGATAGCTACATATCTTTTATTTTCCAACAGCTCATTCACATGATGGTGGAGAAGACACGCTTTTCAGGATTTTGCTTGCAACATTTTTGTTAGCCAACCACCAGCCAAAGAAATTCAGTGGCCACTGGAGAAGGGTGGCGGGATGGAACAGGAAGGCGCTTCTTTTGGGGGGAGGAGTCGCAAAGAGTTTGTGCCATTTTCTGTATTTCAACAAAGTATCTTTACCCTTGCTTCTTTATTTCCAAGTATGACTATAGAATATGTAAATATATAATTATCATTGTGTGGCACGCAGCAATTTTCTTAGGTGCCAAACAACTTTATGCATCTTACCCTACATCTTCTTCATAATACCACCAGTAATCAAATGAAATTTATAAATTATGAAATAAATGACTGAAAGAAAGTTGTCTAACATCAAATGGTCTGTGTGAGTCAGTATTCTAAGTTCTGAAGCCCAAACCTGTAACGAGGACTCTCTTAACTGAGGTTGAATTATTTCTCCTTTCAGTAAGGTACAAATTTAAGACTAGCGATTTAAAAACAAATAAAGGGAATCACTTAATTAAGTTTATGATGATATTTTTTACATCTTAACATGTCTTAAATTCATCTTGCATTTGCTGGCATATCATCAGCATACGACATACACAGTAGTTAAGAGAAGTAGTTTTTATGTCATAAAGTTGTATCAAATGATGGTGCACCTTATGGTCTATGATGTCTTAACACTCAGTAAACACGGAAATACATTCTCATCACATATTGCTTAGTAAACTCACAGCACCAAGATATTCAGTATCAAAGAGGCATTAGGAAAAGCAAGCTCCATCTAAACCAAGTGGCTTAGATGATGTTTAGTTTATGCTAAACGATGAATGAAATTTATTACATGCTAAGGTATTGACGTTTCTTTGCATTTCCTTGTAAATGACTTCATTTTGAATGAGAATAATATTTTTATGACACGTAGTTAGATTGAGCCAAGGAAGGCTCAATAAAAGGCATTTTAATGGACATAGCACAAGTTATTTGGCTCTCGCCTAGGACTGGTTTATTCACTAAACACTTTGTTTGCTTGAAATAATCAGTGAAGACCCAATATATAAAGCTAATGCACTGAGATTTATACTGTGAAACTGCAGGTGGTGACTATTCCAGCGGCGAAGAGACAACATTGTACCTGCAATTGCGAGGGGGACATCAGATGTAGCAGGGACTCTGGAGTCTAGTTTCCTGAGTTTCAGATCTGGCCTTGGACAAGTCACTTAACTGTTATTCTGTGTTCTCCTCCTATATGAAATGGGAGGCTAATGGCACCGCCCATAAGCACAATATACAGTAAATAATCGATACATATAAGCTGTCATCATTACTGACACTCTTTCCTCTATGAGAGCTGAGAGCGCAGGTGAATGGAGTCACATCCTTTAAAGTTAAGATCTTTGAATGTTGTGACCATAAGCAACCAAACAATATGAGTAAGAGCGACTCAGTAGATGCTATCCATCAACCAGACAATGGCTCCCCAACACAGAGGAAAAGCAAAAAGTAGAACAAAGACTTTGCCCCGAGAGGCTTATAGCCACTTGAATGGTTGCCATAACGTCTTCTGCAGATTAAAAAAAAAAAAAATGCCCACAGAGCTAGACTCAAAAACCCCAAATGCCTGGGGAGGGAGGGGCAGATTACAGTGGTGGTGGTGGGTGTCTGCGTTGGGTGACTTGATGCTATTTTCCCTTTACCTGCACAGAAGTGTAGTTTTGGCTCTTTCTATATATAATGCTTCTTGGTAGGAAAAAAAAAAAAGTGCAACGTAATTAACTTCTTTCTCCTGCAACTTTTAATCTGAGAGTCAGACAGAGCTTCAGAAAGAAAGAATCCTTGCCAGTTTTATACAATATATTCATCAAAAAGGTCTTGGCCAAGTCAATTAACAGCAGGAGCTGGGATCAGGACTTCGGGGTTGATTCTAGGGAACAGTCCTCCATAAAATGCTATTTCATTCTTAATGACAATTAACTTAGTGAGCACTTTAATGAAAGAGTGAGCAAGGTCAGTGTGCAGTTCTTTCTCCTCTGTTAAATGACACATGGTACCTATATTTTTAAATTACGCATAGGAGGTAGCAGGATCCTGAATGCATTCCAGGATATATCACAGACCAGGTGTTCAAGCACATTGCTGTTAAGCTCAAGCGGTGAGCTGAAATCACGGTGCATTAGAGCCAGAGAATTTCCGACAGAAATGCGTACACATTTCCTATAGAAATGTTTCCGAGAATGTTTTCCCTAAAATTACATAGACAAAAGGAACCATCCTTTCTAGGTAATCTGTTAGTAATAGGTGATGGAACAGTAAATAAAATGAGATGGTTTCCCTAAGCATGGAAGGTATGAAACATACAAACCCGAAGTGAAAGACATCGGAAGGACCAACCTTTGACGCAGCACCTTCCCCACCTCATCTGCCGCTCTCTTACAACCACCTGCCAGAGCAGCTTTTCCAAAAGAAAGTGTGAACCAGGTCACCAGAATCTCCTGGAAAAGGGTGTTTTTTTGTGTTTGATACAGAATTCTAGGTCCCACTCTAGTAGATTCCATTTCAATACACCTGGGGAAAGCCAAGAAATCTAAGTGTGTATTAAATACCTTGAATAAATCTAACTCAGAGACAGTTAAGAAACAAATATTGTAGTAGTAACATTTCATTATAGTTGGACAATTTACCTAGATCCTTCCCTAGACTGTGTCCTAAATATTTAGATCTAAGCATCCCTTTCCTGAAAATGTCACAGTACCTAACCTAGAATAGGCATTTCAGGAGATCTGCAGGGTGAATAAGGTCTCTAGTGTAGTCACATGCCTTTTCCCTTATGATTTCCAAAGGATTCTTTCCCCATTGTCCATTCTCAGTCCCCCTAAGGCCTGCATTTAGAGTTCAGTGTTAGAGGCAAGCTCCAGGGAGCCACAGGGGACAGAGGATAAGGTTCGGTCCTGAGGCAGCGACAGCAGCCAGGAGAACACCGGGAGAGAGCCTAGCGGAGGACTGATGATCACCATTGCCATCGCACATCGGCTCAGTCTCCTACTGACTTCCCAGGTGGGCATAGCTGTAAGTTGTCTCCTGTCGCATCAACTGGGAGTGGCAGCCCTTGTGTGATTCTGCATGTGTCCTTCCTCAGACTGATCTCCTGGTTGCATTTTGGTGACATACTTTGGGGGAATGAAGAAAAAAAGAAGACACTGAGACACTAAATAGGTAAAATAACTTGGAATTAAGAATTTTTCTCTCCAAGTGGCTGGCCTTGGTCTGATACTGGTCTCAGCACTCATGAAGGCTGTAAGTAATTCTGGCTGCATTTCTATTCCAAGAAAAATGTCTAAGCTGTGCTTACTCTTATTTTAGACATTTTAAAAAGTGTGTGTGTGTATCTGTCTGTGTATGTCGATGTAGATTCATAGAAAAATAAGATACATTTCTTCAAATGCATGACCTCAGTTCTGCACACGTGTCAAGATGCTTGACACTGGTGTTGTTTTCCACATTTGGGGCCTCGGGCTCTCTGTGCGGACTGTTGGGACCGCCAGAAATGAAGGGTCCACTCACTGCCTTTCTTCCTTGGCGACACCTTGGCTGCAGCCCTACCTGACACTGACTGATTTGGGTAACTGGTGATTGTCAGCCCCTGTATTTTTCCTCTTAGATGTTTAGGAAGCTCCTGACAATGGAGCATTATCCAAGTTCAAATGCATCCAATCTGCTTTTCTTATTCTTTTTTCACACTTATCCCTTCATGCCTTAAGATTCCATTCTTGAACAGAACACTGTGTCTTACTCAAGCCAAAATTTCCTTCTACATCTCCCAACCTCTAAAAGAGGAAAAGATCCAGAAATAATAATTGTGTTCCATTTCCTGTTTTGTCCATGGATTTATATAATTGAAAAACACAAATCATCACTTGTAGTAGATGAGCTAATGCTCTTCATGACTCAATAATCCAAGTCTTGCAGGTTTGAGGGTGTTAGAACTCCATAGTTTGAATTTCTGTTCTTCCCCAGGAATTCATCATCCGTTCTGGTTAAATATGTGTCCAGAGAATAGGAGGAGCCTGGACAAATGCAAACATGCATTCCTCAGGCAACCTCTGTCCTGCAAACCAAGAATACACTGGGTACACATGTCTGCACATAAGAAGCACTTCCCTTACTCACTGTAACAGCACTAGAGAAATAAGGACTTCTAGGAAAAACGTACCTTTCCTGTGTCACTTTGTGGTGCTGCCCTGCCTTGCAATTTCAGAACCAATTGTTTGACGAAGAGGGTCCTTTCCCATTTTAAGCCCCCTAAGCAAAATTCTTTCAATTTAACCCCATTCTTCCATTGCTAGATCAGTACTTGGCACACAGGTAGCACTTCATCTTATCAGACGAACAAGCAAATGAAAAAGAAAAATGCAAGTGTGAGAAATGAAAGAGTCGTCCTCAAATACTTATTAAGCACTCAGTAATTCAAAAATAGCAACTTCCTCAAGTTATAAATGTTATGAAGAAGATAAATTCTGTTACTGTTGTAGAGTGAGCCAAGAAACAGGTAGCAACTTTATATAAGACAGTCAAAGAAGAATAATTTTGCACCAAGATGACCTGGGAAAGAATATTCCAATGAAAGAGACAGGTTTTGACAAGACTTCCAAGAATGAACTTGATTGACTGTGTGGTAACGAAAGACAGTCTCTCCTCTCTCAGCTACATGGGCCTATTCTGGGCTCCTCCCCGCCTCAACTACCTCTGTTCCTCCCCGACTGGACTCCCTTTGTACAAGGCCGGAGCCACCACATTTTGCCTGGATGCGGGTTTACTCAATTTCTGAACCGTTCTTACTACCATTCAGAAAGCCAAATGCCAACTCTGTCCCTAGCAGTGGGACAGAGCAAGTGGTATTTCTGATGACAACAAAAGGTATAAAAGGTGTTTGTGGTAGACATTTGAATTATTTCAACAGGAATGTTTTGTCTCTGCTCCTAAGTCTGAAAATTACCATACTGCACTTGCTATTAGCTAAAATCGAATTGAACTGATGTAATGTTTCTGTTCATTCCGTCACATTTATCTTCATTCAGTGTCTATTCCTTCTCCTCGGCACAGCCCTGGACACTGGGAACACAGAGAAGAGCGGAACGCAGCAGGCTTCGCCTTGCAGAGGTGCAGAGATGAATCTGGGGAAGTCAGGTCAACCCAAATCACAGTCGTGTCATTTGTGCTTGAGGGACTTTTCAGAGGCTGATACGGAAGTGCAGCAGCATAAATACTTAATTCAGCCCGGGGAGGCTAAAGCAGTTTCCTGAGTGAGGCGATGCTTGGCGTGAGTCGTGAAGGATAAGAGAGGTTTGCTAGGTGGGCACAGATGTGGGAAGAGATGGGTGCTTTGCAAAGATAATGTCACCAGGCACACCAGTGAGAACAACAGGATGTTCAGAGAACTTGCAGTCAGTCAACAGGAAGCAAGAAAGCTCCGTGAACTAGCAGGCGGTCATCCATCATTTGTTTCTCACCGATTTGCCCCAACAGTTTGATAGCTTCAAGAAAGTCATTTTATTAATGTATTAGTCTCATTCAAATATAACGCAGAGCGTCCTCTTCCTTGGGTGTTCACCAATAGCCCGAGGTCTTCTCTGTTGTCCCAGGAGACAGACAGGTGCCTCCGCATGCCAGGGAACACGGAAGAGGCTTAGCAGCCACCTCTTATGGGCTGATATTCGAAGTGGTTACCATTCCCAGAACGGAGGTGAAAAAGCTGACACTCAGTGGTTAACTCATCGTGCTTAAGGTCATACAACTAGAAAGTGACACGGTGATGATTCAACTTCAAACCCGGCACTCGTCCTATTACACTGGGACAGAGCTGGCTATAAATCAGGCTGGCAGCCCGGTGAGCCTGTGTTTTTGGCTGGTGTGCGGACGTTGAAAGAAGGTTTGTATTAAGATGCTCTGTGATTTTGGCACAGGAGCCGAGGAAGCATATGGGCCCCTGGAGAGGTTAGTATTATGAGCAAGAAATAACAGGATGAGATTCAACTGGAAAAATGCTAACGAATACATCTGGAGACAAACAAGCGGAAACACACACGGTTAATGGGAAGCAGAACAGCAGGGACCATGGGGGTTTGGAGAAAGTAGAAATGTTATCATAAAGATGTTGCCAAGAAAACATAGGAGCAGACGAGCAAGAACCACTCAGGCTGTGGACAAAAAGACCTCGTCTAACCATGGAGACGGAAAAGGGGCTTTCACATGCCTGATGTTTTAGATCCGCGATGGCAGAGTCTGTATTTTAAACAGAGGCCAACAAGTGCCGGGGAATTCAGGGAGAGAGAATTTAGCACCAGAGGGGATACACTAGAGAGGAAGAAACAAACAAGCAAATAGGATCTTCTCGCATCTCTGCGGTTCTGAGGAAGCCAGCAACTAAAAGAGATTAAATGAAAATGTGCAAATATGGAGGGTGGGTGGTTAACATGGCTCATATCAGAACAACTCAGGAAGTTGGATGCCCAGTTATTTGACCTTCTGCCAAAGTTCTCATTTGGGAAAATTTTCTCCTAAAATGTGGAAGTCCCAAGCCTGAAATGCAGGCCTGACATTGCGGAGGCAGACTCCATGCTGTTAGAGGAGAGGGGCTCTGGGCCTCCCGAGGCAGGCAGTTGCATTTCTCACCAATTCTCAGTCTTACTTGATGATCACTCATGAATGAAGCTTATGGATGTCTTATGAGGTCTGTTCTCCACAAAATGCAACAGACTTTAATTCTGGAGCTAAACTCATCGTGCAGGAAAATGACACTATTTCCCAGATTTCACCCTACTTTTATCTCCTTTTGTTCACTGGACACTGGGTGGATGGTAAATGGCCTGAGTATAGCTTAGTAATCCCTCAACCAAATGTTGCTCCCTGATAACCATCTATCTTGGAAACTGTCTCTCCCATTATCTTTTTCCTAACTGCTTGAAACAGATGGTACTTTATACCTTAAATTCATGTCCAACTCATTTCAACCACTACTGCCCTGTGATTTGGGACTTTAGACCTGAGAGGAAAAAGCACATTCATAGTATGAAGTGTACAAAAATATGTTTGATTTTTGTAGAGGAACAGAAGGTGATAGTGAATTCGCTATGTTGTGGTGTGTGCCTCTAAGTAAAAAAGGGTGATGTTCTCGGTGGAAATTTCCCAAGTGAACCCTACCAATATGATGTTAAAATAGGAAGTACCTAAATGGAATGCATCTCTAGGCTAATGAGCCCTGTTAGTGACATGAAAAACAGTTACATTGCCAGCCTGCTATAAGCATTCAGTACCATCAGATTCAGTGAATACCCTGTCTCAGTCCATTTGGGATGCTCAAACAGAATACTTTACAAAGTATGCTGGGTACTTTACAAAGAAACAGGTTTATTTGGCTCACGGTTCTTCAGTCTGAAAGTCGCAGGTAGGGCAGCACCATCTGTTCTGTATATCATGGTGGCAAGCACATGTGTCTATACACGAGCGAGAAGTCAAACAGGACAGAAAGCAAGAAATGGAGCAAGGTCAGGCTTGCACTTATGATAACAACTCACTTGTGTGCGAACTAATCCATTCTTACCAAATCTGACCTTTCCCATAACTAGCATTAAAGCAGTGATCCGATTTCCTACCACTGGACACCACTGGGACAGGTCCATAACCTCAGCACCACCACATGGGGACCACGCCTGCAGCATATGAGTCTCTGTGTGACAAACCACACCGAATGGCAACACACCCTGAAGACAACCATCTCCCACAAAACTCAAGGATGGTCTACGATGAACGAATTGACATAAATGCAAAAACACAGTCATTACTGTTTCATGTAGAGAAAAGATCTGCATTTGGACTTTGAATTCACACAAACTGTACTAAAATGTTGCCTTCATCATCTAAAAATTGGATGATTTTCACAGTAATAACTTCAATTGTATGTGCTTGATTGCCTCATTTTTGAAAAAAAAAAAGAACATTTTTACCTAATTCATGTGTTTTGTTGTTGTTGCTCTTGCTACGGTTGTTGTTGTTATGCATACTGGGCATTGAACTCAGGGGCTACACACTGAGTCATGCTTATAGTCTGTTAAAAAAAAAAAGAAAAGAAAAAAAGACTGCAGACAGGGTCTGGCTAGGTCACTAAATTGCCCAATCTGGGTTTGAACTTGCAATCCAGCTGCCTCAACCTCCCAGAGTGCTGAGATTATAGGCCTGCATCACTGTGCCTCCGTCCTCATGTGTTTTTTGTAGAGATTAGACAAGAAATAAGTTATGTCATATAGTAAGGGAATTACTGGGACTGTGACAACACATAACTGAAGTCCTCCTTTGCTCCTTCTGCTTCTGATTGGCACCACACTCGTGGTATTTTCTAGCCAACATCTCATTTCCTTTATCCCCATCTCTGGCCCAGAATGCCAAGGCAGCCTTCTTGAGGATATTTTCCTGTATGGCTCTCTCCTTTCTCTAAGCTTTTCGAAAGCTTTCTGTCTGGACAAAGTTGGACACTATGCACATGTTGTCAATTCACATCATTTATTGAGTTATCTCACGGAGTAGTTGTATATCAGTCCTGTGTCCCCAAGTTGAAAACTCAAGTCTCAACAGGTTTTCTCATCACATGATGCTGGTTCCACAGGACGAAGACGTAGGTAAGCATTAACTGAACACAAATAACTTTTAATCCTTTTGAGTTGTAGGTTTCTCATTTGAAAATAAACATATACTATTGATCTATCTATTTTTCAGTTTTCTTGTTAGGAACAAATAAGAAAACATAGCATTTTGTAATTCTTAAAGCTTTTATAATATATATCATTCTTATGATTATTTTATCCTATTTTTTATAGAACTACAATCTCAAGAGGTAGAGAGAGAAAGATAGCTTCAAACTGGATTCTGAGTATGAAAGCTTAAATTGGACAGGTAACATCAGAACCAGAAAGCCTAGTTAGATAGTAGAGTCAAATTCAGTATTAATGTCTAACTCC
This sequence comes from Hystrix cristata, assembly GCA_004026905.1. Classification (NCBI taxonomy): domain Eukaryota; kingdom Metazoa; phylum Chordata; class Mammalia; order Rodentia; family Hystricidae; genus Hystrix; species Hystrix cristata. Next base: position 43,910 of record PVJO010007255.1, read on the forward strand.
CCTATATTTGAATACCTTTCTACTGTCCATGCTTACAGTGACCATGTTATATGAAAGATGAAGAAGGGTATGGGTTGTTTTTTGAAAGATATGCTTCTTTCTTTCTCTGTGCAATGCTTATCTCTATTGATGGGCTTATTATATTTTATTGAAAAGATCCATGAAGGCCTGTCCGCTGTGGGCCTGATATAACATTTATGAAAACACACACACACAAATGATACCAAGTTGAAACAGCACGGGAAACTTGAAATGTCTCAATGCATTGCCAAAACACTGGAGGAATTTCTATTAACTGAAGCTCAGAAAAAGTTTTGAGGAAATACAATCGACTAGATGAAAGAGACAGATCTGAAGATCTGGAAAATTGACGAACTTTCTGAGTTTGAAAACTTTTTGCTTTCCACTTTGTAGCATGAGAATAACTGTAGAATGCATCTAATTTTTCAGAAATACACACCTCTCAGTACCGTCAGTAGTTGGCCAAACAATGGAGGCAAGGTATAATTTTAAGTAGAGTCCAGACATGGACTTAAAATAGACCTAGTTTTGCATTCCAGCTTTGCTACTTAGTAGTGGTGGCTTTGATAAATTTACTCGATATTTTTAAAATTTGGATGTTTAATCTGTGAAACAAACTTGTTGCAAATAGAGAGGGGTGGATGAATGGAAGGGAGGGGAGGGGGAGGGGGGAAAACCAAGATACATCATGTACAGGTACAAAATAACCATGTTGATTATGATCATTATGTATACAGTGTACCAACACATGTTCTTGGTAAAAATAAAAAATTTAAATAAAAGAGCATTGGTGACTTTTTATTGTTGTTTCTATGAGAAAACATATATTACTTCTAGCATAGTAAATTAGAGCAAGGAGAAGCCCAAAATCTGTTAGTTTTATATTTATATTATTATTTTCATACACTGGAGATTAATATTTAGCACTCCCATCCCATCCGTGCAAAACATCATACACACACACACACACACACACACACACACACGCACACACTTGTAAGTCTCACTAGATGTGGAAGCCTAGAACTAACTTTTCTCCAGTTCCCTTAGGTTCTGACTTAGATTCTACCATTAAAATCTACCAACACAAAATCTAGATGACAAAAGAGAAAGCAGAGACGTCATCAGCCTTCTGTGCAGGCAGATGAGCAGGAAGCCTGTCAGCCATGGTGGAGTTCAGAGAACTTTCTGGACATGTTCCTGTGACTCTTCACTCTGGAGCTCTGTGTCTTTGAGATCAAGTGCAGAAATTCTAATTTGTGCACTTCCTTATACTCACAAAGTCGACTACTTTAAATGACCTTGAAGTCTTGGCTTCTTCCATTCTCCCAATAGCTTTGTAATCTCAAATTTCCTATATTAAATTCTTCCTGAATGAAATGGCTAGACGTCTGTCCTCTTGACCATATCTTACGTAATGTGTTTTCCTCTCTTTATAAACCCACCTGCTCTTTGATTTGGTAGACTGTAGTAGGTAATTAGAGGGCAGGTATCGACCACTTGCCTGTGGAATATGCTCTTAAGCAAGCCCTTCATCTTGGTCTCTAAGTAAGAAAGCTTCACTCGATACAGTCTCTTAATTTTACCTAGAGAACAAAATTGTAAACATCTTGCATCATTAATATAGAAGTAAAGAGAAAGCCACTACTACCGCCACTATGATATCAACAAATTTAGTGCATAAAATGTATAAGAAACTTGCAATTAAAGTGCAGAGGAAAAGAATATATTGTACACTATAGTTTTACAAAATACTATCTAATAAACATCTATTACCTATGCAAGTAAAAGATAACATATTTCCAAAGTAAGTAATACCTTGGGAAAAAAAAGTAATATTTAGTAAGTTTTTTACAGGAACAATCGTGTTTAATTTAAATCTATATCCCAAGCCCTTAGCACAGACTCTGACCTATGCACATTGCTGACCAGAAGGGAAGTGGGAAATCCAGAGTATCCTGTGTTATGCTCATGTGTCTTCAGTATCCTCAGAGGCCCATATGTGAAAGCATCCCAAGGGATTAGGAGGTGGTGAAACCTTTGTGAGGCGGGACTAGAGGGAGGAGGTTAGGTCATTGGGGCTGTGCTCTTAAAGGCGATATTGGGACTATATTCTCTTTCTCTCTCCTCAATTCCTGGCCACTTTGAGATGAGCAGATTTGCTTTACAATGTGTTTCCAGTCATGACATTCCACCTGCCATAGACCCAAAGAAATGGTGCCAAGTAACCATTGACTGAAACCTCTGAAACTGTGAGTCCAAATAAAACTTTCCTGCTTTGCAGTTTATTATCTCAGGTGTTTTGTTACAGTGATGGACAGCTAACACAGTCTGGTATCTTCTGGAGATGGAGAGGCTGGTGCAATCCTAACAGTTCACAATGGACTCTAAAAGCCAGTCTGCCCTCTTGCCCCTTTCCCTGGCTCTTCCCATCCCCTTCCCCACTGTTTCCCTCCTGCAGGAGGAGCTGCTCCTCAACCTGTCCAGGATCCCTAACTCCAGGCTCCCTCCCAGGACCAGGGTCTTTCCTTCTCCACGCCATATTCAAACAAACCAGGTTTAATAAGCAAGATTTTTCTGGATTGATGCTCCTCAATCCAAGTTAATACTTTTGATATTCTTGGTTGCCTAAAATAATAGAGTTACAAAAATTTTCCTGAAAGCTTAATTATTTTAAAGATGTGCTTTCATTTAACTAGAAGGTTACAGTAACATTTCCATCCTATTAGAGATGCCAAAACAACTAAAAGTTGTGGAGTATTACAGTGTTTTTGATGAGATCAATCTTTATTCTCATATACATAATTAACTTCTTTGAGAAGACATACTAAGCCTCAATTCAAGGACATTTATTTTCAAACTTCTGAGATTCTATATTACTAAATTCAGGTGATGAATTTTTTCTTCTGTTGAAATATTTTAGCCTTCACTCCCTCCCATCTGTGTATTTTAGGTTTAAATAGCCTTTGGACCTATGCTTAAGAAACTGTAGTCTTTGAAGCCCACCTTCTCCTGTCTGGAGAACCTAGAAGACCAACCCCACAAATTCTCCAGTTTAGCTTTTCCAGGAGATGGGCAAAGGCATGTATCAGGTGATCAGCAAGGTTCTCTCTGTCCAGGTGACTTGCAAATACTGCTGGGCCATGGCTAATTACCAAGCTTCTCGTGTCCCTGGGGAGGATGGATCTCTACCTTGATCTGCTTCTCTGAACACATTTTGTGGTACAGAGTCCCAGACCCCGCTCTTTTTCTTTTGCTTCTGACACAGAGCTCTTGTAAAATGTCTGTTCTCCACAGAGAGTGACAAGGCAGTTACTGCCACAGACTGGTTTCTACAATTTAAGAAAAACTCATCTAGCACTTGAGCATTTATATAAAAGGGTGATCAAGAGCACAGGAGCTCAAGATGAGGGATCATTCCATATTGACCACAGAAAAGCTTGTGGATAGCAGACTGGTTTTAGGCAACTTCACTGAATTCTGAGCAAAACACAGTGATAGTGAAACAGAAGGTTAATGTGGTGTTCTCCTGACTCAGCAACAAAAGGATTGAAGGCCTCAGAAGGACACTGAGGCTACATAACCAATTCAGCCCAGCTGCAGTCATAGAAACCAGAACCGCCGAACCAAGGCGCTCTTCATGTGGATGCTGGCATGCTGTAAACATTAACACTTTCTGCGTTCAGGGGAGAGATGGAATTGCACACTCTGATTATTGTACTAATCCATCACTCTCTGCTATATGATTCTCCAGCACTTTCATATGTGAAGTCTAACAATTAAAACTAATGATTTTGGTGTTTACAGTCACAGAATGCGTTACGGATTCTCAAGCTGAGAAGTAGCTCCATCTCAAACCAGTAGAATATCTCTCAAACTTTGCATCTTTTTGAAAGGGATTCTTGTGTTTCCTTTGTCTAATAAAGAAGTATGTACCCGATAAAGCAAGAATAGAGGGAACAATGTTACTTTTGACTCAAGAAGTTTAAAATCGATGCAGCATTTTATAGATTAGAAACACATTATTGTCTTATGCCCCCATTTGTTGAACACGGAACTCCCTGCAAGAAAGTTGAAGATTTTCCTAATTTTTTCCAGTTTAGCCTGACTTCTTCAGATAATTCCATGCTATAATCTCTACACTCCTGAGCCAAATAAGCCTACCCTGATATCCTAGAGAACCTGAAAGGACACTAGCCTGAGCCTTTCTACTTTGACATAGGGGGGCCTTGTCCATGACATAGGTCCATCTGGAGGTTCTGTATACACTGAATTATTGCCTCTTCGCTAACCACTAACACTCATCTTGGAATTCCTGAGACCCACGGGAAACTTACCTTATTTTCCTGTAGATTTTAGCAGAGGGAAGATAAGCAAGGAAACCTGCTTATTGCTAGGGCAGACTGAAACAGCTTTTACTAAGCCACAGTGTGTTGTCACTGTTTCTGTAAGTATAATAAAAATGGCAAGATATACTGATTTTACATTGTAATACATACTATATGGGAAGGTATTTGGTATCAGAGAAGGCTTCATAGATCATTCAACCTCAAACTCTCTATAATACTTTGAACTGACAACTTCATTTTCCCTAAGCATCAAAAAAAAAAACACACAAAACTTCAATCTCACACTAAAAATGTAATTTTTACTTATTACGCCATTCATACCATCTCTGAAATATGGCCAAATATGACATAAGTCATTGGACTTACTGTCTCATATGTTTGAAGTTACTGTTCTTCAATTTTATGGCTCTATCTCCCCGCCTTATAAGAATAAGGCATAAACTAAGTGAATCTGCTGGGCATCCTAGTGGTAACATTAGTTAACATCCTGATAGTTAATCATGAAGAGAGCAAAGGTCATCATGAATTCAAAATAGCAAGAATCCAATCACTAGTGTCAGAAGCCAATCATAAGGTAAAAGAGGAAGAAAGTGAGGAGCTCAAATATTTTAAACCAGATTTCATTTTAAGACCCTATCAGACACCCAACAGAGAGTGCTTGGAGGAACAAGGGAAGGCTGATGGTTCTGTGACCAAAAGACATCTCCAGGAACTAGTGGTTCTGGCCTGAGTGTTACTAGAATACCTCTGCTTATTCCTCACTGGAGTACTTGGGGGAGGGAGGAGGCTGGGACTTGAGGGTGTTCACAGGGTGTGGGAGGCTCACAGGTGAAGTATAAAGTATGTGTATTTTATTGTATAGAAATTATGCCTCAAAGCTACATATTTTTAAAGAATATGTAAATACCACCCAATAACATAATTTGTAAGTCACTGAAAACAAGAAGAGCAAATATTTAGAATCAAAGATCCAAGAAAGGGAAGGACAGATGGAGAGCGGCTGGTGTATGTGGTCACTTCCGGCGCTCTCTGCACGCTGTTTGAGTAGTGCTGCCATATGCAAAAGGACAGGTCCAGACAGGTGCAGAAATCCTTCAAATGTGCATTTAATGCACATTTGAAGTAGACTAACTTTTCAAAGTAGACTGAGTAAAACCCTGACTATGACTCTTCTTCCCTGGTGTTTGTCGACATCTGATGTCCAATTCATTGAATCTCAATTTTCCCAGTTGTGGAATTTAAATAAATCAGCCTTTAGGATTACTGCCAGGTTTCTGCTAAAAGAAAAAGTAACTCACATACTTGATACTGTTAAGTACTATCTTTATCCTCATACTCATCTTACCAATGGGGCAATCTCAGCCCGGAAGAGAGATCAGAGGCCCTGTGGTCTGTGCAAGGGTATCCGGGAATCCTGGACCAAGTGCCAGGAAGCTCAGAGTCCTGACCATACTCTGGCTTTCTCTGATCTGTCCGTGACAGTAAGATAATCTAACACAAAGACATAATGATAATGGAACACAGGCAATGAAATGAGATAAACATCCACACCCCAGAGAAAAATAATATCAGTGCATCATAAAACAGTTAACATGAAACTAAAGTTTAGGTAACTGAAACTAATAAACAGAGATGTAAAAAGAATCACACAAGGCATTCTGAAAATAATCACCTGCCTGTCTGTCAAGTACCAATGACCAGCATATTCTCAAAACATACTGGGCAAATGTTCTGGAGGCCCAGCTTGCTGTGTTTGGGGCTCCAGATATCCATCGCCCTTGGTACCCAGGCCACAGAGCTGAAATGGCAAAGCCTCTGTATTGTGTCCTCTTGAGACCCTTCTCAGGGCACTGTAGCAAAAGTCAGGTGTTTCTTATGCTGAGTTTTGAACATTGGCTATAGCTATCTACCTGGTATCACTTTAGTCTTCCTGAAGCAAACAAACAAGAAGTGATTTATTTCCTAACTGATTCAACCATGACTAAAAAACTAACCATACGCATAGTTTCAAGATACAGGTTCAACTAAGGTCCTTGCTTTCTTGTTTTGTTTTGTTTTGTTTTTCCAGTGCATGGCTGCAAGGGGGAAAAAGTCCATACACCACTGCCAAATTGAAATGTTTGCAAATGTTGCTGAGATTACAATGGCTTAGATTTTCTACAGTCTCAATTATCCAGCCAAATCACGGTGATCGTGGCTCACCAAAACAAAGGAAACAGAGTCTTTTTATTTTTTGTCTTTGGAACACTCAGAATCACTCTGAGTTATTTCCAAGACCTAGAAGAGATTTTGTGAATGAACACACATTAAAAAGATACCCTTGGGAATGAAGGTCCTGGATATCATCCAGGAGGACTCTGACCAGCCCTATTGTGAATGCTTTCCTGAGCCTTCTGCCCCCAGGCAAGTGGATGCCTCTGGGGATATGGAAAGGCAGAGTCCAAGACAGAGGAGCTGAAAACACAGTCTAGTAAGTACCATGTATGCACTGAAAACACAGTGTTGTAAGTACCATGTAGGAGCTGAAAACAGTGGTTAACTACCATATACTGGTTCATTATCTCATTTTACAATTGATAGAACTGAATTCTAGAAAACTTTAATGTAGAAAAATGTATAAAAGATAATAAAGACCTGGTATAAGCACACTACCCAATATAAACTATTCATATTCTTCTCTCCTTTATTGTCTACATCCATCCATCCACCTTCCGTGTGTATTTTCAAAGGTAAGATTGCATATTTTGTACACCACTTATTTCACTGACCATACACAATAGATGCTCTTCCGTCTAGAACATTCAGAGTCAGTAATCGGCCAATTAATCAAGAGGCTATAAAGCAGACAATCATTCATTGCTCCAACATTTTATTTTCACTTAAGTATATAAATGTGCACTCGTTGGCGGCACTTGTGATAGAAGGCCAAGGCCTTTTCTTTGTGCTGTGGTCCTTGATTAGAGTTTTACAAAGTTTTCTTGCAAAAGCCACATTTGTGGTACAGGGTAAAAAATCCAATTTTTGATGTCTTTAAATAAAGTATGAATGCAAAAACAATGGAGAGGCTGCCTGAGCCTAGAATTCTAGAAGTTTACAAGGTTTTCTTCTCTCTTTTACAATTGCCTGACTACCATTTAACAACAAGTTTTTAGCACTTCACCTACCCAGAAAAAATCTGAAAGTTTTTTTTCTTTGCACCTAATAGTTAATTGTTTTATATAATATTTAACTGACTTATGCAATTACAGTGGCAAGGATGAGTGGCCTAAACATAGTCACTGATTTGTGGAAAGCTCTTTACCAGTGGATGGAGCAGATATGCACAGGGCCAGGGGACAGAAGCCAGCAGGCCAAGACACAGGAGTTTCACAGATACTTAGTGTGTTCGAAGATGGAGTAACAAACTACATTATTCTGGTGTGTCAGTTACATCAGGCCAATTTAAGCATCTTCTGTATCTATCAATTTCATCATACTTTGATGACAAAGATGTTCTTGACAACAAACCAAAGGAAAATGTTATATAGGTGTTGGAAGAGACAAGTACATAATTCTACACATATGCTAAAAATACCTCTAAGTGGCATAATTATGGTTTTAGTGATATTGAAATTTAGTAGCAAACTCCATATCTCAGAATGAAGAGTAGAGTTGAAGTTCAAGTTAGCAGTCAAGTTTGGTTCACATGCAAGTATCTGTCTTTCCGGCCACAGAAGACTCTGTTTTTCCAAATGAAATCTATCATCTATCCTTCTGCTTCTATTATATTGGAACACGCAATAGTCAACCTTCACTGGTCATTTTTGCATAAATATTCAGGAAAAAAATTGATGTCACGTTGGTTAAAGAAATGTTACAGGTGTGTTACATTTCTAAGGTATCCTGTTTGCACTTTTTTACTGCCGACATATATTCTTCAAGGAGTCAGCAATGCATCTGGCCAAAGTGCTAATGAGTAGTTAACAGGGTATTCCTTAGTAAAGCAGTTAATGCATCTAATGATCCTTAATCACAAAATGGAATGTTTGCTATGAATGTTTCATTCTGAAATCTTTCCCACACATTATTTACTGCCAATTAGTTACTATGGAGCAGGGATCATTATCTTTTGACAAAAGGGAATTGTATAAAAGGACTAAGGACCTGCAGTATTGATAATCATGTGTTTTGATATATGTATTTTCTAATCTTAAGTGTCTTGAATTTAGCCCTACAATTCTTTTTTTATTTAATGTAGGGTATTTCATCCAAGATATAAAGGTCACATATTTGTATAGTTTCTAGTTCTTGCACTACCTATTTTCTATTTAAAGCATAGCTATCCCATGCCACCTTAGCCCAAGACTATGCTTCCACTAAAGCCTCCAAGCAGTCAAGCTCTGTGACTGTTCTTCTTACAAAGAATGAGTGACATGGCTTAAAATGTGTGTTTATACACACATAATCATAGCACCTGTGTAAATATATGCTCTCATGTAACTTTTAAAATAACGTCTCTCCTTTACTAGCAATCTTTGTTAGTGGCCCCACCAGACAGATAAACAGATGAGCTAATGTGATCTGAGCATACTCTCTTTCATGCAAGACATTTGACAAGTCATGATGTCACTCGAATGTTACCTTAGAAATAGCTCATACGTCTGTCTCCATCCTATTCCTTGTCTCCCCGTTTTTGTTCAGGTTCCGTATCTGCTGTGGAGTTGCGTCAATAGCATCAAGTTCCCTTATAGAAAAACACCACTAGCAGCCTCTACTTTGCAGTCCAAATTTTTATCATCCCTACTTTTTCCACTATTTTTTCTCTTTTTTTAGTATGTATTTGCAGTACATATTGATTACACTAATCATGAGAAGTTGGTACATGTACATAAGACATCTTACATCTTTTTTCATATATTTTTCCCTCCCATCCCTACCCCTCCCTCCATCTCTCAGTCCTCTTTTATTTTGCAAAAGAACTATCACCCTGTTTTCTACAATGGTTTATTTGGCTCTTTAATTTATTTATAGTTTGGGATCTCAAAAGAAATCATGTGGTACTTAAACTTGTGTGTCAGATTTATTTCACTTAACATTATGGTCCCAGGGGGCATCCGTTTTCTTATGAAAGATTCATTTATCCTTCTTTATGGCAGAGTGGTACTCCATTGGGTATAAATACTACATTTTCTTTATCCATTTATTTGTCAATGAACATACAGACCACTTCCAACATGTAGCTATTATGAGTTGTGTGGTGTAAACATGGATGTGCAGGTATTACTGTACTATTAGTCTTTAACTCTTTTTGGGAAGATACCTAGAAGGAGAAGAGATAGGTTTAATGGAATGTCTATTTTAGTTTTTTTGAGGGGTCTCCACACTGACTTCCGTAGTGGTTGCATTGGTTTACATCTTTTCTGTTTGAAAGGTTCTTCTGATTAATCTAAGAATTCTAATTAGAACCTGCTGATGCTGGGATGGTGTTGAGAGTGGAGAAACCCTTATAGCAGGAGGTCATGTCTCAGGTCTCATTCTTCGGGGAAGCTGGTGCTAATTGTATCAGGTCAACAGAGTACAGAAAATATTGCTGGAAATCCAGATCTCTAGGCAAGTTTGATTTTTGAGTACATGGTTGATGAGAGGTAGAGCATCATAGAATCCTGTGTGTATAGTTCTCAAAGGAGCCTGACCCCAGTGCACTCAGGCCTTCTTATGGGCTGACCCCTTCTCCCTTCCTCAAATCCATGTTGAAGCCACAACCTCTGGAGCTCAGAAGGGGACTGTATTTGGGGATGGGGTCTGTAAAGAGGTAATCAAGTTAAAATGAAGCCATTGAGGTGGGCTCTGATTCCATCTGGCTGGTATCCTTATAAAAAGATGAAATACAGATGCTCAAAGTGACAACAGCAATCGGCATGGACCAAGGAAATACTGCAAGCTAGAGAAAGGAGCCCCAGGAGAAAACCCAACACTGCCAATGCCTTGAAATCAGACTTCCGGCCCCCAGAACTGTGAGAAAATAAACTTGCGTTGTTTAAACCACACACTCTAGATTCTTGCTATGGCAGCACTAGTAGATTAATACACATGCTTTTACTTATTGCTTGGAAGAAATTCTACTCTTTTTGTTATCTTAGTGCACTCTGCTCTTTTCAGGCGAAAGCAATATGGGGAAGAATAATTTTCAACCTGGAAAGTATTTAGGGCTGTATAAATCTCACAGCAAAGCATGCTAACAAGAAATTTGCAGCAAATAAACTTTAAAAATCTTCTCACGATCTCCCACACTTAATGTGCACTTTTTCTAAAAAACAAAGTCAAAGAATAACAAACAAATCCCCTAGAGTGTCCCCACTGGACAATACTGTCTCTGTTCCCTCGTGAGCCTAATTATTTCCTTGATAATCTATTACCTCAACCACAGTCCCAGGGTTTGGATCTGAAAGTCGCTGCAGTGAAACTGTAAGGTGCCATATTGAAAGGATGAATCTAAATGCTAAAAAGGAGAATTGCAATCGCTAAAAATGACTTAGAATTGCTTTCTCTAATTCTGTGAAGTATGTTATTAGTATTTTGATTGGAATTGCATTAAATCTGTATAGTAATCTAGGAAGTATGGCCATTTTCACTATGTTGGTTCTTCCTACCTGAGAATACAGTATGTCTTTCCATTTTCTGATGTCCCTTTCAATTTCCTTTTTTAGAGTACTGTACTTTTCAATGAAAAAATCTTTTACTTGCTTTGTTAGATAGATTTCTAAGTATTTCATTTTTTTTGATGTGATTGTGAATGGTATATCTTCTCTTATTTCTCAGTGAGTTTGTTATTTGTACATAGGAATTCTACTGACTTTTGGGTGTTGACTTTGTATCAGGCTATGCAACCGAACTCAGTGTTGAAATCTTGAAGTTTTTTGGTGAGGAAATCAGCACAGAGATTCCTCAGAAAACTACAACTAGAGGTTCCATTTGACCCAGCTATTCCTCTGCTGGGTATTTTCCCAGAAGAATTAAAATCATCATACCACACTGATATATGTACAACCATGTTCATAGCAGCACAATTTGTAATAGCTAAATCTTGGAAACCCAAATGCCCAACAACTAAGGAATGGCTAAAGAAGATGTGGTTTTTCTACACAATGAAGTACTACTCTGCCATAAAAAAGGATAAACTAGAGTCATTTGTAGGTAAATGGATGCACCTTGAGAACATACTCTTAAGTGAAATAAATCAGACACTCACCAGTGCACATCGAGTTGTTTCTCTAAAATGAGAAACCGTAAGTGTGAATAAGAACAAAGAGGTGTAATAGATATTACATAAAAGGAAGATAATATTCAAAAGAGAGGAGAACTAGAAAAGGTGAAGGGGGAAAAGAAGAAAGGGAAAAATGAAATAAAGGGGAAAGGGAAAAATGGAAAAATATAAATAAACCTGCTGTGAATAGGGAAGGGGGGGCAGAAGGGAGGGGTGGGGAAGAGATGGGCAAACCAAGATACATCATGTACAGGTACAAAATGACCATGATGAATGTGATCATTATGTGTACAATGTACCAATACATGTTCTTGGTAAATAAAGTAAAATAAAATAAAAATGACTTATATCACCAACAAGTTCAAAGCGAAATTTTGTAAGACGGTATTCAGACACAAAACATATTTTACCGGATCTGTTGCTTCAAGAATCTGAGCTGGAATCTGTGCCACTGTTGGACTAAATAACTAGCTAAGGAACTGATCATACACAGGCTTGCATCATTCCCGTCAATGTCCAAGGCCACCTCTCCTTCTCAGAGTTCCGCTAGCTCAGGAAGAGAAATACGCTTGCCTGCGATGCCTGTTTTCTGATCGCAGGCTCCATCCACGCAGTGCGATTCAAGGCTCCCACCAGGGCCATAGGATGACAAGCCTTCAGTAGAATGTACCGCATGTCAATCTGGAAGATTCATTGCAGACTGAAGAGTCACAGCTGAGCTGCTCATCTGCGGGCCTTTCTTTACTTCTTTTTTTTTCTTACTTTCAACTTTGGAATTAATTTTTTTTTTCCAGCATTTATTTTACTTTATTTTAATGGTACATTTTAGATGTACATAGTGATAACATTCATCATGGGGGGTTTTTACATGATATATCTTGCTGCTTCTTTTTTTCCCATTCCCCTCCCCTTCCTTCACCCCGAATTAATTTTTGAGTCCAAGTAATATTCAAAGATTTTCAAATGGAAATCATTTGAGCTTCTTTATAGCTCCAGCATCGTGCTTAGTTTGTTTGGATGGTGCAGCATCTTATTTAAGCATGTATTCATGTCTATAAACTTAAATACTTATATGCACACTATATCATTCTGCTTTGCTGCAGTCCGCAGGGTGCTCATACCCCCTGATCTTTTCAAAAGATACTTGGAGGGACTGGGAAGGCCCTGGAGACTGTAGTCCTTAAGTGCAACTCCGAAATTCTATACTCCCAACCCAGTCAAAGGACCCAAATGCAAAAGTATTGTCTGCACATACAAATTATTCCAAGCAAGCCAGCAAGCAAAGTAATTCCAAAATGACCCTAAAAGCCGGAGGGTCTGACTAGGGCAAGCTCCGAGAGTGCTGCACACTGTACCGCCCAGCACCAGCCATCTTCTAAAATGACTTGTGCTCTTCGGCAGCAGGCTCACTCCAGTGGGACTCCCCACAAGGTCCCCTTCTGAAATGTAAATATGTAAGCTAAAAAAGTGTAATAAATTAATTTATGAGATTGGGGATCTGTGCTATTTCCCAGAAGTAGGAATCTATATACCATTTTTTTCTAATACTGTATAAGGCAGGAAAATGCTGACTGCAAATGGAGGAGACTAAGAATAAGGGTTTCAGGCGAGGGCCAAAAGGGAGCCCTGATAAATAAACATTACAGGAGGCCTTTGTTTGGACAAAGGTTCTGCACTGTGCCCCAACAGAGAAGAATCAAAATCAAAATTCAGTCACCTGCACTGAAGTTCCAGGTCACTAAACTGAGACTAATTTGTTATCTGACCTTCGAAGAAATCCAGAGAAAAAGATAACAAATTTCCCAAACAGGCTAGTTTGGGTGAGCACAATAATAAACTCCCCTGTTTCAATGCTGAAAGAAGAGGAGGAGGAGGAGGAGGAAGAGAATGAGCAAGAGAAGGAAGGGAGGGAGGAGAAGGAGGGAAAGGGGGGAGAGAAAAAGACGACCTCCTGAAGTAACTGGATGTCATCCAGTTATTTCCTTTGGTTTTGTCTCCCTGTCCTCATGTGACAAGGAAAGTGACTTGAAATGACCGATCCACTCTGTTCCTTGTTTCTGTTTTCTTCAGCCTTTCTCTGTCTCTAAAACCAACCTCTTCAGCTCAGCCCATTGAGACATTTACTCTATTTTGTAGCTAAAGTGTTGCCTGAATTTAGAATCACAAATTAAGCCAATCGAGAGGTTTAAACTAGCTGGGCATGATGGCTCATGCTCATAATCCCAGCTACTTGGAGGCTGAGGCAGGAGGATCCAGAGTTTGCAGTCAGCCTGGCCAATTCAATAAGATCCTATCTCAATTTTTTTTTTAAAGCCTGAGGGTTTGATCTCAGTACTGATAAAACAATATTTAAAATATTTTTTTTGTAATTTTTCTAGGTAGGATTCACAGTTCTTGAAAACTCAAGGGGAGACCAGAGATGAATCACCTAATTCAATATTAGACTGTAAATTAATCCATGTTTGGTAGATACTGAAATACTATAACCTTAATTTTCTTGGGCTGTCATAGGTTTAAGTACTTTTTCTCTTTTCAGAAAGAATATACATTGCTGATTTGGGCAAATATGTATGTGAATTCAGTTTAGTTTTTATGCCTGCATCTTTTCAAATAAACAGGTTATTGTACCAGGAAATAATGTTCGGTAAAATTAGGTGTGCTTATTCAGGAACTACGCACAGCATGTTTTCATCTAAAAAAAACAAGTAAAACCATTCCGACCTGCTTAATCCACTTGAAATAAAATGAGAGAACCATTCTGCATTATACAGACTTGGAAAGGGTTATTAGCGTTGCTATCTTGGATTATAATCATAGACAGGGTAATATGTCAAAGATTAATTAACAAGAGAACGTATGAGTAATCTTGAGGAAGCCTTGGGTGGGATTATACCACAGAAGCTTACTGTATAACGTTTTAAATAGTCCTAGCAGTATCCGTGACATGGTAGGAGAAGTAAAATCAAGTCTTGGTTGATATCGCTGTGTAGGGCCCCGGGCGCAGCACACACTGCTAGCAGCACCCTACTCCAACTGACCACATTCAAAGGAGAGACAGAAGCCAGCTTTCCAGAAGATCCCGTGTTCCCAGCTCAGCAAGTGAATATGCTGGCCCTCATCGCATGTCCCAGTGTGCCCTCTGTCCCCTCCCTGGGAACTAGGAAGGAAAACACAGACTTTCAACAACTTTTTAAAGAACCCTAGCACAGCAATTGCTGTATGAGTCCTTATCAAAGATCCCTGGAGTCCGCTTGGCTCACAGACCCGAGTGAAACTCAAGGTCTCTAGTAGCAGTTCCACTCTTACAGTCCCGTTGCATGGACGTTCTTCACGATTTGTGCTTCCTGGCTGGTTATCTTTGCCCTCGCTTCAAAATACTTACAAAACTATTTCCCAAATTCTCTCAAAGCTCCTCCTTTTAAAGTACAGACATCTTGCCTAATGAGGGTGCATAGCATGACTGCAAACAAGATACAGAGACAGTCCCCCAACTGGGCATAATATTCAGCCCCAATATACCTTACGGTCCTTGCAGAATTACAGGTCCAGTTTTAAATAACTGCTCAGAGACCATATTCCAGCTTGCAGTCGAATACAGCAGGGATTTCTATAGGCTGGATTAAGAAACAGAGTTCATCTAACCATATGGCGTGCTAAACAGACAGAACTCAGGACAGCTATTACCACAGGGCAAGCCAGGACATAGAGAGCCAGCCCTATGCCAACGACAAAGCTGCTTCTACATGCCAGAGCTTCCCAAGATGCTTTCTCTCCGAAGCCCAAGCTCCCTCCTCACCCCCAACTAATGCCAGTCCTCAGGAGCAGAGAATCCCAGTTCTGTTCTACTTCCCAGCTCCTCATAACCCAGCTGGAAAGGATGCCTTTGAACCATAAAACTAGGAGCTTCAAAATGGCAAGTTCATATTATCTCCTTTTACCAATAAGAAAAGAGAAAGCACAACCTCAGTGTGGGGGCCCTTCAGTACCAGGCCTGACTCCCAAAGGCTGCCACAGATTCATCCTGCAACCCCTCCCACAGCCACAGAGCCCTACAGCAATGACGTTGTCATGGCAACCAAGACACTGTCAAGAGCGGAATGGATCTTATCACCCCACAAGTGGTGCTTCAAGTTTTCCAGTTCATCACTCTTTCCATGTGACAAACCGCAGCATTAAGAGGTCCCAGAGAGTAATTAATTACAAAGTGTGACTCCCCAACTCCAAGTCCCACCCTGCTGGAACCATCCAGAGGACACAAGAAAAGCAAGTTTCGGCTGCACATTCTAAAAATTCAGATTGGGATGCGAGGGAGGAACCCTGGGAAGGAGCCACAGAGAGGAAGAAGCCCGAGGTCATCTCTCTCAAGGTCCTCGTCACAGCCCTCATAGGAGCAGGGAGATGAAAAATCATGCAGTGTAACATCTGATCGCCCTTTTCAAATCTCCAGAACGAAGTGCTATGAATCAGCAATGTCTCCCGGCGTGGAGGAGAAAGACTCCAAGACAGCCGCCAACGCTGACCAAGGTCTCGGGGAATCTATTCAGTCCCTGAGTCAGCCCAGGCAGTACTGGAGTGAGAAAACTGGGATTCAAAATATTTTAATAAGAAACCTAAATTTTGTATAATTTAAAAAATTCTAGATTTTGTCACACGTTCTTTTCTTTGTATTTTCCCCTTACAGCTCTCAAAACAAAACTTTTTAAAGTCTCCTTAATTTTAGAAGACAAATGGAAAGATCTGTCTTTCCATGACTCAGTTAGGAAAGCTTGAAAACTCTCGACGCTTTCAAAGGCCAGATGTAATAGCCTCAGGGACAGAACCCGGATGGAACGAGACCTGTGGGAGGGATGTCTGCATCCCCTCGTCCTGCCAGCAGCAAATCAGAGCAACTTCGCAGATATCTAAGTGGTCGGGAGAACAGAACATAAATACATGTATCATGGGAGTGAGACCTAAACCAGGTATACTGTCCGGTCATGAACAGTTTTATTTAACTAAATAAAGGGTTTAGATTTTGATTGTCTCAACAATGTTACTCTAGCTAGCCTAGGAAGGCAATTGCAGCTGGGAGTGGTATTCATGAGGTATTCAAAAAAAAATAAAATGACATTCAAGAAAAGCATTTGCAAATACATTGTTGAGAACAGAGTTGCCTCAAGGGTAGAAGAGTCTCATTATAGATTACAGAGAGACTTTTTCTCCCCTCCCCTTTTTTTGACTGTGAAAGATTAAGTTTCAGGCGTAGCACGGATGGAGGGGTGAACTAGACTCATCAGAGGTAGAGTCACAAAATTGACTTGATAAGGGCAGAAGAGACACAAATGGGGGAGAAATCTGTTCATTTCCTTCTTTCCTGTCCCAAAGCAGAGCAATAGAATCTGGTCCAAAGGGCTGGGCCGCAGATGGTGGAATAGCACAGCATATGTGCTGTGAGTTCTTCCAAGAACCACCTATATCTTGGCACCTAAATACTTCACAACAGAGAAAACGTGCTGATTATATATTCAATATGTGTTCAAGTGTGTGCGTGCCCAACATTCATTCACACACACAGCCAACGCTCCGCAAACTACACCAGTCACACTTAGCTCTCTTTCTTTCTTATGTTTCCCTTATTCCTAGGATCTCTGCAGTCCTTCATTTCTCCCTTCTGCAGCCCTGTTCTTGGGAAGTGTCCCTATATCAGGTTCCTGCCTCCCTACCCCCAAAGACTCCAAGTCTTGTGTAAAGAAAGGCCATTTCCGGTTGTCAAAGAATTGGATGCATGAGTAAGCATGGAAGAGAGGGCTATTTACTGATCTCATGGTAAAGAGTTCATTGTCTAGTTTCCATATACCTAAAGCCAGTTACACTCTTGTAGGTATGCTGGTGTGTGCACACCCCATAAGGGATCTTTTAGTGAAAAGAGACCTTCCAAGGTGCCTCCTTGTATTGTCCATCTTCCTCAGTCTTTAGCCTCCTGTAGCCCTAGCAAGTGGGGTAATGGGCAACATTTCACCACTACAACCAAGTAGATAAAGAGACTTTAAGAGCACGCTGGATAGAGATTACCTAACCTTCAATTTTAGACTTCTGATTCTGACTACAATTCTCAGAATCGGTGTTTCTCAGTGGATCTAAAAGTTAATTCATTTTCTATTCATTTTCAGAAAAAGATGTATCCTGCCATTACTATTTTTGTGCCTCTGAGGAGACCACCTTTTTTTACTGTGACGTTCTAGAAAACATTCTCAAGATTTCCTGTCCACTTCCTGTTCACATTTATTGTGATGAGGAAGAGTAGGAAGCAGGTTTGTTAGCTAATTCTTGCCTACACAGCTGTGTGCATGGCAACCCCCAGGTCCCCTCACTGATGTACGTGGCCACTCAACTCAGTCTTAGACCCGTGCATTCACCTTGTCACCTAGACACTGAGTGCTATGCTCCTTCCCACACGGATGCTCTGTGCACAGAAATGCACACCCCGCAGGGAAATACAGTCCCCACGTGTATTTATGCATGTGATTTATACAGAGCCAAACTTTGCTAATTCACAAGCCTCTTCAGCTGGCAGATTACTGGTGTGTGCAGAGTAGAACTAAAACAAATGATTACGAAGTCAAGGATAGCCCATTGCCAAACACATTCTGTTCTTTTGCTGAGAGTTGTAGTTTTCCCTTAATTTATGGTAATCCTACCCACACTGCAAGTGAACGCACTGTAGTTCCTAAACAGAGCACAATCTACTACTCCACTTTGGCTGGGAAGGAAAACAAGACCGCCAGGTTTTCAAACGGCACTTTAAAAGACAAAAATTATAGTTTTGCCACATATTAATGTGAGAATAGTTGAAATTCCATAATATGTATATATTATGTATATATTACATAATATATATATATATATACACAAATACATATTGCATTTGGACAGCTATATATATGCATAATGAAGCCCAGTTCTCAAGAACTCTTAGAACAGATGTTGAGTTTAATTTCAGTCATAACACAGGATAGCTTGGTTTAATAAAAAGGAATTTACAGCTTCAGTGGCTGCATGTCCAAGGGTTATATTCTTTGCACCAATTGTCCTTTACTCCATCTATTTCTCCCTTTCATTCCAGGTGGGATTGCAAAATCCCCCACTCAGTTCTTCTGACCTTCTTCCCTCTCCTATAGTTTCTTCTTCTGTGACAGGAAGTTATGAAGCTTCTAACATCTCTGTCCATGTATAAGAACTAGAGAATTCAGTACAAACTCTCTACATAGGGATGTCACGCCGCCCACTCCTTCCCCCAATTTTCAGCCAAGCTTGCTGAATATCTATATTCTATATTCTTTAATTCCCCGAGTCTTCTCCAGTGAGTTCAAATATATATCAATTTTTCTTAGCCTGAATTTGTTTTTTGACTAGGAACAGGTCAGAATTTCTTTTTCCCATGCATAGAATTTCTGATAAGTGGAATGTATTTCGATCCACTGGGAAAAAAAAAAAAAACCCGTCGCATATGAATCCCAGCCAACTTGCACAATAACATTTTTACACTTTGTATAAAGACATAATTTACATATAGAATAGGGTACAGATAATAGGAGTTCAGCTGGTTGGATGTTCAGAATTTGAATATATCTGTGTACTGACCACCTAGCTCAAGAGAAAGAATATCATTAGCCCAACAGAAATCTTTGTCATGGCCCCTCACAGGACTATCTTCCAAGCCAGGAGGAAATAGAAAAATATCCTATCTTCTATTATAACCAAATTATTTTGCATATTCTGGAACTTATATAAATGTAACCACGTGATATTTATTCTTTTGTGTCTTGCTTCCTTCTGTAACTGTTATATTTGAAAGTCTACCATATTGTTGCACACAGTCGTGGTTCACTAATTCTTGTTATAGTGCACCATTCCATTGTGTAAATAAATAAAACAACTTATTTCTGTTGGTGGACATGTGAGTAATTATTTATTTATGGCAATATGAATAGCTGTGCTGTGAACAATTTTGTGCATGTCTTTTGTCAAATATGTATATGAGTTTTTATAGAAAAATTCTAGAAGTGGAATTGCTGAGTCATAGAGTAAGCATATGTTCACAAGAGTGGGTGCTGTCAAAGAGTATTATAAAGTGCTTACATGGATTTACTTCCACATTATAACCATATGAGTGAGCCAGTGGACAACACAGAGAGTTTTTTGTTTGTTTGTTTAACAGTTTTGGTGGTAATACAGTGATAGCAAGTTGTGATTAATTCTCATTTCCCAGACAGCACATTTTCATGCATTTATGATGAATAATACATTTTCATACATCTATGGTGAATAAATGGTGATTTGGGCATCTGTTTTTGTAAAGTATCTAATGATCAAAAATGAAGCAAATTTTCCTTTGTGGTCCATTTAGAAATTCCCCCTTGAAGACTTATTGTGAAACTTTCTGCACATTTTTCTCCTGTGCTATCTACCTTTTTCTTATTGATCAGTAGTTCTTTGTATCCTCTAGGTGGGAATTCTTATTGGATAGATGTATTATGGATGTCTTCTAACTTTCTCTCTCTTAACAGCTTCTGTTAGTAATATGTAATGAAATAACAAACATAATACAATTCATTTATCATTTTTGTTTTTATACTTAGTGCTTTTTCTGTCCCGCTTAAGAAACCTGTCCCTAACTACAAGGCAGGACACATTTAAGTTATTTCATGTCTTCTATCTGATTTGATCTCTAGAACATACTACTGTGAAGCAGGCAGAGGAATTATGCCCATGTTGAAGAAAAAGAATATAGTCCTAAAGTTGAAATTAAAACAACTCATAAAGCCAATCTTCTAGTTCTAACATATTTGGCACCTGAATGTTGTGGAAACTAAATTACATCCCAATCTCTCCTGACTCCTGAATTTGAGTCACTGTTCCTGCCTAAACTATGCCTCTCCATGACCTGCAGCAAAATGCTGGTTGGAAAATATAAAGCCAGGAAGAAAGTGATGATGACAAATATTTATGGCAAATAGGTGACATTAGAATATGATGCTGTTCTTGTTTCCTAAGCTGAAACCTCTTCTCTGTAGACTAGGTGCAAAAGTTTTTAGGAAAAGTGCAAAGTCCACTTTCCTCTTACCACGAATGAGGCAGGGAAGAGGAAGGGCCCTCTTGTATTTTTGGTTCAAATTCCAGTTATGTAATAACAAAATAATAATAAGGAGATAAAGAAAGGAAAAAGAGTGAGAGTGCCACATTGAGGAAAACGAAGCAAGAAAGTAGCACAGAGGAGACCTGAGAGTGGAGTGAATCAGAGAGACAAGGAGGAGAGTAAAACTGGAGAGTAGAGACAGAAAAAGGAAACACTGAGAAAGGAATGGAAGACACAGAAAATCTTAAAAAGGAAAGAAATTTGAACAGAAAGACCTTTATCATCCATTCAGTTTACCTTGACTATATGGCTTCATCTCTTTTGTAAATTTGAGACAGTAATACATACCTCATTTAGCTGCTGTTGGTATAAAATGAAATAACGGAGTTAAACTTAGTTGCTTAACTCCCCTTCTCAATGTTGCGGCTAAGATTAAAAATGTGTTAAATATGACTATTTAAAAAGTCTTCAAGACTGACCAAATCATGAAGCTGATGATGGATAGTATGTTTATACCTACAGCCTACCAAGTAGAATTCTGAGTTTCAGCATTAACAAAAATTGATTTGATAACACCTTGTCGATAAGAATCCACTACATCTAGAAGTCTCTGGACTGGCTCCATGTTTATCATCGGGAATCAGGAACAACCTTAGATTGTTCCTTAGATTGCTCAACCTTAGACTGCTCAATAACCAGCTGAGTTTCATGAATACTTTTATTAATGATCCTATTACATATTAAACAGAAAATTACTTTTCTTTGGCAAATAGGGAGATGTCATAATCACCAGGTATAAAAAAATAACACCCCACAGCAAAAAATATAAAAAGAAGCCTAAAGAGTAGCAATTATCCTTTAAGCTCTCTGAAGAAATTTCAACTAAGAAAATTTTGGCATAAGCACAGACAATCACAAGTAAAAAAGAAAAAAAACATTGTATTATTCTAGAAGAAGTGCTTTATATTTCAGGTATTTAGCACGAATATGGGGCTGGGGCTGTCACTCTGTGGTAGGGTGTCCACAGTGCACAAGACCCTTGGTTTGATCTTCAGTAAAGTAAAAAAAAGAAAAAAAAAACTTTTAAAATATATAGACAGAGTTCCCTATATTTACTTTTGCTGCTGTTATCATTTATCTCCAGATCATTCAGTCACTCAGAAATCATTCATTTTTAACAAATAATCCTGAGTGATCTGACTGGAGTCTCAAAATGGGAGGAGATGAAATGCTACAGCAGTTCTCTGCTTGACGCCTGGTTCAGGTATTCATTCCCTTGAAGAAATAAAGAGATAGAAAATTTTATTCTGCAACTCTACAACTAATGGGGAATATGAGGTATTTCTAAAAGTCATCTCCAAGTCTCAGAAACCACATTTTGACCTCTACAAGCATTAGAGACAGGGCCTGCTGCCTGGGGCAACAGAAATTCTCAATTACTCTTCCATGCTCAGGGGAAGAATAATGCCAGATTATTCTGAGCTGCCAAACAACAAAGAAATTTCTTTGCATTTGCTTTTTTGTAGGCTTACAAAATCTTCTTTCTCCTTCACTCTGCTGGTTCCCTTCTCTCATGACGGAAAGATAGATTTTTTTTTTTAAATAACATGTCTTTAAAAAGTCAAGAGACAGTTTAAGAAAGTGAAAGTGATGTGGAGATGTCTAAACCAGAGGTCTAAAGTCTGACCCTGTAGCTCAAAGAGTGCACTTAAAAAAATATTTTTAAGTGCAATTTAAAAATTAATATATACAGATATTAGGAAACCCTTTAACACCTCAAGACAGATATGACATTGGAAAGAGGAGTTTTCAACACAAGTCACACCCACTGTACTTACACGATGTAGTAAGGAATTAATTTAGAAGGACTTCAGGTAAGTACCGCACACACTGATCCCAAAAGTCAGAGTTAGAGATGGGATTAGGGCGAACCTCAGTGATCCAGGGCAGCAAAAGCCACCCAGGGTCACCCTCAGAGTTTTGTGGTGTTTGGTAACTAAGAAGCCGCTTTCTGAGGGAATTTAGGGAGTGATTCATCTCCGTATGGGCGTCACAGAGCTGTGTCCTGCCTGCCCAGAATGAGGCCAGAAGGCTGGTTAGACTTCCAGGCCAGCCTCTCCTGAATCTCGTTACACCCACGCCCAGCAGCGCGACCTCCCCACTGCTTTTTCCCAGTGTAGTCCTGGCTTCCTAATCTCCTTGCAGGCAGCTCCCGAGCAGGGCGCTGCCTCCGTCTGGCTCTCCCCAGAAATCCCAGCGACTGACTGATTTGTAAAAGTCTGTGAGTTTGAGATCAAAGTTACCTTGGGAATATCTCAATGGGGAGAGGAGATGAATGCCAAGAACCTGATTGGAAATTTAGTGGACGGAAGCACAGTATTTGCTTAGGTATTGCTGGACTATTTGCTTTGTGCTGTTCGCAATGCACAATGCTCTCTTTCCAAAAGCGGCCAGGGGCCCGTACACGCTCACAACTACTCTCTCACCTTGCGTATAAACACCCAGTGCACAATCGTTCACTCCAGACAAAACGTCATGTAATAAAACTCTTTCATGTTGCTTCTTCCTACAAAATGGTGTGGTGAGTGAGTATACTGTAACTTAAAATCCTTGTCACATCATTATTGATAATTTACTTTGGCCTACCAGTGCTTTATACCTTTTACACAAACATGGTGCCTCTCAATGTGAAACTGTAATCCTGTCCTTTTAGTTCCTCAGTAAAGTGCACACCATGTTATCTCCGAGGGGATCTAATATCACTTTGTTTAAAATACTGAAATAAGAGTCAAATTGACAATCAAAGATTAAATGATCCAGAAACACCCTTTTCCAAGAGTTGAAATAAAATATTCTAGGTTTCAGGCAGAAAAATTAGAGATAATTTAAGAAGTTCTGGAAGAATTCACCAAGCAGCCCCAGAGGATGATTTTTTTTTTTTCATATTTTAAGACTGCTTTGAAATGAACACCACTGACCACTGACCACCACTTTTCTACCCTGGAGACTAAACCGCCGAAGCAAGCATAGCTGACAACTTCCTGAGATGTTAACAGTCAAAACAGTTATCCCTTCTCTCAAATATGAGGGAGAAATAGAGCTTCTACTTTTCCAAGGAAAGATTCCTTGATAATTAATTCACATTTTTCTTCTGTACCAAACTGGAAACACTCTTCCCTTGTGTATAACTTGCTTATTACACTTATTAACTTTCCACATGGTAATGGGCAAGATTTAGCTTAGGCCGGTGGTGTCAACAGGTACAATCTAGGAAACAGAGCTGTCAATGAAATTCAATTAATGTTTGGGGCCAGATTGAAGATTACTTGGAGGTCTTCTGTGAGACATGTCAAACAGAGATCGTGCTTTTTGGAGCCTTGTTGGCCTTCTCTCCACACAGCTGACATCAAAAATCCATAACTGAAGGATTATTTTACCCGAGCAGGTATAGGTTGCGGGCCCAGTACTCTACTACTCAGCATTATTACATCACCTTTGCTTATCACCTAGTTTCGTTTGTAGGTTCCATGCCAGTGACTCAGCCTTTCCTTTGACCCATTTTGAATGCCCTTTGTTTACCTGAATCTTGAAAACTACTTCCAGAATCCTTGGGTCCAGACAGAGACCCCATTTCTGGGTACACTTAAAGTCCCAGCCTTTCTTTTCACAGAGTACAGTACAGCTTACTGCGATTGACCTTTTTTCTTTTTGCTTTTCTTTAGTGAAAGCCTGTGTGAGGATCCCAGGGAAGCAATGGTGTTTGTTCTTTTGTGTCTTAGGCGCCCAGGTTGTTCCTGTGGTATAACAGTCTATGATGTATCATATTATACAATAACTTCTAATTTATTTGACCTCCCCTACCCACCAAGTTTTGCAGTATTTGAGAGAAGGAATTAGATCTTACCTACTTCGATATTGTTCTTTTTTCTAATTCATATCAAACTAACTCCTATCAAACTAACTCATATCATATCAAACTAACTCATATCAAACTAACTCATATCAAAACCCTAACTCCTATCTCATCTAGTAAAACACTATATGAAAGCATATATTTTATAGTGTAGCCACAAGTACCTACAAATTCAAGTGCACGAGACAGATCTTGAGCCTCAAGCCTAGGTGCAGCAGCAGAATTCCCACCAGCCTGGTCTGGCTTGTTTTGTTTTGTTTGTTTGTTTTAAATTCTATTTTAATGGCGGCCTGGCCTGTTGATGGATGTCCCCCTGGGGCAGCCCTCCAATGAAGAGTCAGGACTCTTCATTCCTCCGTGGCAATCCAAATGCACGCCAGGCACAGCAACACAGTATCTCAGACTACTAGTGTCTCACTGATTGTGTCAAATTAAAGTAGGCTAACAGAACTGACAGGGATCCATTCAGAACACAGTATCGGAAAAACTCTAAACCAGGGCTCTGTTTTCTTTCCTCTAAGCAATACAGGCACCCCTATAGTTTTTGAAATACTAGAAAGAAAAAATAAAGGAACCTTACCTTATCAATAATCAATAAAAAGGAATAGGTGTCTTTCTTCTTGGTTTTGAAGCCTTCCACGCCCACCCAAGCACCACCAGCACCTAAATGCTACAAGCCAAAAGCTGGCACCTATTCTGAGTCTATTTCTCTTTACAAACTCCACCTGCTCCTGAGGTAGGAGAGAGGCCTGACTAAAACTGGCTGGGAAAGTAGGTGTGACCTGTTAATTACCAAATCCCAAACAGATGTGACTTCCTGCGACTATGGCCTAGACCTGAGTCAGCTGAGTCGAGAAATCCCAGCACCGCCTCTCAGGACCCGGATGTGGAAATTCTCGCGAGTTTCCTCAAGATTTGGACACTATAAAATAAATGAAGCCATGAGGAGCCAGTGCTATCATATCTTTCCATGATAGCCTATACCATGTCTCTCGGGTGCGGTACCTATTGTTTTTATTGTTTTATTTTTATGTTTTCTACCTTTTTTTCTCCTTTGTTCTGCCCAAACTTGCTCTGCAGAGCTAGTTTCTTTCCTAGTCTCCATTTGGCCTTTTTTTTTTTTTTTTTTTTTTGGTGGTGCCGGGGATTGAACTCAGGGCCTTGTGCTTGCAAGGCAAGCACTCTAATCACTGAGCTAAATCCCCAGCCCTCCATTTGGCCTTTTAAATAAACTTTAGCACCGCTTTTTGCTTGTTTTGTTCAATTCTTTGAGACAGGAAAAACCTAGAATCCAACTCCAGAAGGAGGGGTGATCAACCCAGGCCCTGGTAACAATTATTTGGAATATAACTACCCTATAACATGCCCTCAAATTTAGGAGAAAGCACACAGGCTTCCACCTGGGACACAGCTCTCTATTCTTTATTATTTTCTGTATTCTACTTAGCTTTCCGACGCCATCTCAAACACTATCTTGCCTTGGTCGCTATGCTGATCAAACCAGGATGCCCTTCTCTGAACTATCTGAGCCATACTTAAGTAACCAGGGTATCAATTGTCCAGAACTTGCTTTTTGTTTTCATTTTTTATTTTGTTTTTGTTTTGGGGGGTGTGTGTGTGTGTGTGTGTGTGTGTGTGTGTGTGTACTATCGCCTCAAAGAAAGCACAAATCTTTTGAGAATAGCAGCTTATATTCACATCCTGGGGTGCCACAAAAATGACTATGACCAAGAGGCTTGCACAACACAAGTGTATTCTCTCAGTGTCTGGGAGGCTAGAAATCTAAGAGTAGGATATCAGCAGAGCTATTACCCTCCCTGCAGGCCTTAGGGGAGGACTCACTCCACGCCTTTCTCTCAGCTGCTGGCCTTGCTGGCCATCCTTGTCATTCTTTGCCTTACAGCTGTGTCCCTCCAGCTTCTGCCTCTGTCTTTGCACTGCCATCTTCTCTCTGTGTCTGTACCTTGGCGAGTCCTCTCTTGTCATTAGAAGGACACCAGCCAGATTGGATTATGGTCCAGCCAGTGCAGTGTGACCTCATTTTTCCTAAACCCATTATACCCACAAAACCCACAATTCCAGTTAAGGTCCTATTTCAAGGTGCTGGACGGACCTGAATTTGGGTCGGGGAAGACTGTTCACCCCGGTATAGAGCTACACTGCTGTCTACCTGCTTAGAGTGTTTAGTGTCTTCTTTCCTTCAGGTGAATTTGAGGACTCAGCCGCTGATAACAACACTCTATTTGCAGAGCCTGCTTAGAGTGAGACGATGTGCTGGCTCAGCAGGGGCCCCTCTCTGCACCCACTGCCACCCGGAAAAGCAGGAACGTGCCCCTCCCAGAGGTCTCCATTCTAAGAGAAAGTCAATCACTTTGTTATGGTAATTGCTTCTGACCTGCTCTTCTCTGGGGCCACTGGTAGGTACAATGGAGCTCACTTAAGCAAAGCTTTAGTCTAAGAGATGAGGGATAATTATGGAAGGAGGGTGGGGAGGGGAAACAGTCATGGAGAAGTCTCATCTTAAAGCATGGGAAATGTCAAGTTGGATTCACTCTGTGTAAAGGTCAACCCTAACATGCCAACCTTTTAAAATTTCATTTGAAGGACTGTGTTTAAAATACCATGCCACGAATTTGCTAAAGAACCATTCACTCTAGAAAAACCTTTTATATAATCACAGAAGACAGAGATACCACATTAGAAAGCAACATTAAATAAAAACAATATAAGTGCCCTGAATTTCCATGAAAACAAAAGGAGAAACATGCAAAATTCAAAACATTCAGGAGAACGGTTAGGTAGAATAGAAGCAAGCAAATAACAAACAACAAAAGCAGATAGATTTTGCCTTCAGAGAGCTTGTTTTCCAGTTCCAGGTTGCTAATTTGTTGGCTTTGTGACACTCGGCAAACTCTCCCACCTTTTTAAAAGATGAAGTAATATTTGGAGTCCGTACTATAACTGATTGTATTGTGAAGTGATTTTGTAAGTAAACTATTTTGAGAAATCATGAATTGCTTGTAAATATTTGTGATGGTTTTGATACATTCATATAAGCAGTTTCATACTGTCTTAATGAGTCTCAAAGTTGCAGTCAAATATTATGGGCTGTTTTAAAATAGGACAAATTTGTTCTTGAAATAAAAGCCCAAACTGGTTGCCCAGGAGAGACACTGAACAATAATTGGTGCAAAATTGAAAACCATAATCACATGTCCAAAATAGGATTTTAAAAGGTGATGTAGGCAGTTACCCTAAAATGTGCTTTTGAAAACCTACTATGTTTTTGTAAATAGGGAGGGAGGAGGGGGTAAGGGGAGGGGAATGGGCAAAAAAGAAGCAACAAGTTATATCATGTACAGGTACAAATCCCCAATGATGAATGTTATCAATATCTATATTGAAAATGTACCATTAAAATAAAGTTTAAAAAACAAAAAAAAAAAAAAAGAAAACCTACTATGTGTAGATATTCTCTAAGACTGGAGGAGAAGCAGAGCTGAATAAATCAATGTCCTTGAATCATAAAGATTAGAATACAGCCATACAGTATTTTTTAAATAGGTGAAATGTCAAGGTAGCACATAAAAAAATACAGAAGGATGGATTCAGAAGAGCTGCACGATTTTAGCATGAGGATCCCTGTGGGTATAATGATTAGATAGGAGCATGGTAGAAAAGGTGATAAATTGGACAGTAGAAGACATAATGGTAACAATTTTAAGTCCACAGAATAGAGGAAATACTTAAGCACCTTGGGAGGAGCGGAGGTTGGAAGGTATGAGGATGAAAAAGAAGGTCAGGGAGAAAGTACTTCTGTTTTTGATCCAGAACACATGACAGTTTTAAGAACTTGTCTGTCACTAGGGTGACTGATTATCCTCAATATCAGTGTGGACCCTTATATCAGACTGAAGCAAACTGGCCAGACTGAGCAGAAACCTTAATGAGAGGAAATATCTTTATGCTCCATTTCTTCCAAAAAGGAAAGAAGAGAAGAAGCGAAAACGTAACCCACTTACCTGTGAGGGGCCACAGACACTTGGCTGGCACCATCTTATGCTCAAATGAACCTATCCATTTTTAATCTCCTTAATTATAAAATATATGCATATGTAAAAATTATTATTCCATATATACACACACCCCACATACACACACATGCATTCAACTGTATGTGCAGAGACATAGACCTGCCCTGGTATCTGTTGGGAAAAGAGAAAAGCAAAAAAAAATTTGATGAGAGATGAAGTATAAAAAAAATCAGAATGGGATTTAAGAGTTGCAAAATGGAAGCTTTTTTAGAAGATTGAACAGAAGAAAATGATCAGACTGAAATTAGCTGGATCGGAACAATGCATTCTAAAAAGTGACCTATTCTGAGATGGGAAGATCACACCCCTTCAAGAAGAGACAATCAGCCTTTGTGTGCTGCGTCAGGGTAAAAGCCGCTTCCAGCTGAGAGGAGTACAGCCGAGCACTCGCTTTTGAGAGGCAATGGTGAGGTGACAGAACGATGAACTTTAATGGGCTATCAGATATTTTTAAATAGCATTTTCCATTTTAAATGTGGATCCAAATCCAAACCTTATAGAGTGAGTGCTAAAAGCTTCAGTTCAAACCAGTAAGGCCTTCGCCAGTATCTGCACCGAAAGCACTCTGACAAGAATACACTTGATTTCCAACCAGCAAGAGACTAGTTATTCCACTTAGGCAAATGACATCCTGATGACCTAAAATTACCCTTGCAGCTCCTTCCGCTCACAGCTTCAGCAGTGCGTTACCCAGAGTGCAAAGAGCTGTGCTAAGGCTTTTACACAGCCCTCCCCAGGGAGATCCTGCCGCCCAGGCTCTTTCACTAAAGGCGATACGAATGTCTGTCAACAGGCACCTATGAGCCAGTACTACTGACCATTCATTTAGGAACAGATTGTGAATATTCCCTGTGTTCTGGGCTCCGTGTTAGATGCTGCCAACCCAAAGAAAAAAAATACAGTGTTTGTCCTCAAGATATTACTATCCCAATGGGAAGAAGACCCTGTAAACAAATAGTCAGAATACAGTAGAAAGAAGGGCAGCTAACTAAGTGGATTCCTGAAAAGATACCAGCCTTTTGCTGTCCCTACCTCATTCTTCTGCATTCACCCTTAGCACTACATGACACTCATCTTTCCGAGACCACCAGGGCCATTCAACCTTCCAGGCTGATTGTCATTGTGCCATTTTCCAATAGTATTGTTACTTTGTGGCACCTGCTAATTCTCCCAACCATCTTATTAACAGGTTTGCAGAACTGTGAACTATCTTGGTTTTTCAAATCCTTCTAAATCCCCTCTAATAATGGTTTTTTTTTTCCATTGTTTGGTCCCTAATATTAAATTACATAGGATTTTATTCATTTTTCTCTGTGTGCTTTACATATATAATTTCACCTCTCAGGTTGCCAAATAAAACGGAACCTCCAAATCACTGCCCTATATAATCCATCATCAGTTCTATCCATGAGACTTTTGAGATCCCTCCAAAGTGCCACTCCAGGTGATAAACAGAGTCTATATATCCAAGTGTATCATAGTCAATTCCTATTCATATTCGCAATATACAGAGTCCACCAAAAATGTATACACACTTCAGGAAAAAAACTTGTATGCATGTTTTAATACTAAATTTATTGAGACATCATGAGATTAATACAAATTACCTTTTATGCTACAATTACAAGAGGTGCTCAAAGTGGTGGCCATTAGCTTCCGGACATTTGTTAGTATGGTGAACTGCTGCTTGGGCAACCTTGGTCATTGAAATTGCTGCACAGCATGTGGAAGGAGCCATACAAGGGAAGAATCTTGCTACTATCCATAAAATAGTTCTAATCATTTATGTTATTTATTTTCCTATACCAAATTGGGCTTACCACTGAAGTTAGCTTTATTTACTGCCATCTTTCCCTCACAGAAATGGCTTTACCTTGTGTGTATGGTGTTTTGTTGTTGTAGCCCAAATGAACTAAGATATTCACTGACTTTCCTGGCATGAGTTCTATGTCATACATATCATTCAATTATCACCATATTAATTTGCCTTACCAACAACCTCCTCGTCTTAGCAGGACACAATAGCAAGCTAGAAAGCCCTGCTGATTCTTGCTTCTGTGAATCAGCTCTGGCTTTGCTGGGTTAAGACAGATGCAGCTGCAGGTCAGGTTCAAACTGCTCCTCCTCTTTCTCTCTGGGGAGAGTGGATGGCTATCTCAGGTATGTGCTTCCCTTGAAACATTACAGAAACGCACTCTGGTATCCTGAAGCACAGAAAGCATACTAGGGAAGTTCCAAACCTGACACTGGTACAGTATCCATAGGCCACAAGGCCTGTAGTTAAGCCCACCCTAAATGAGGTGGACAGGACCCCAAATCAATATAAGTAAAGGTGACAAGTAAGGATGATTGAAGGTTGAGTTCTTTGGAATAACCTCTTAATCTTACCAATAATTTGAAATGTATAACAGATATCTTTCCAAGTTGTACTTGGCCATGTATGATAGATTTCTATCTTATTCCCATTTTTCTGTCCCTCCCTGCTGAAGAGCTTACATTTACCCAGTTCCTGATTCTGTTCATCGCCATCCATTCTCTGGCCCTTGTAGTTTGCTCCTGCCTTGCTTAGCCAATATATCCTCCAGTTCTGTGTTGCCTCCTTTATATACAGCGAACTATGGGCCCAGTAACTCAGTTGTAAAGGCTCCATTATCTGCTCACTAGGCAGAAGACTGCTTCCTTGGGTTTTCCTGAGAGATGGTACACAAGGAAAAACAAAATAAAGAGACTTTGGTTCTAATCGTTCTGCCTCTGATGGACTTTTTAAGCCCCTATCACCTCCTTATCCTTCTTTTCCAATGCAAAATGGAAAAGAATTCTTAGTATCTACCCTTCCTTCCCACTGTACCCTGCTACATCAAATGAAATACTTCAAAACATGCCATGAAAAAAGCGTTCCACAAATATGATCTGTAATTGTTAAAAGAGAAATGTAACAAATTCAAAGGCTATTGATTATAAATTAATATTACTTTTGTCTTTCAGGTCAAGGAGAGACCAGGCATATAAAATAGAGAGAATTTTTTTTCACCCTTGCGCAAATAAAATGACTTTAAACCCAGGTTACAACTGCAGAATAAGTTCAAGTCTTCTAGGTACAAAATGTTCCTCATCTATCTCACCTACTATCCGCATCAAGGAATCCAGGATGGAGAAAGGTGAAGGGGGAAAGGGACCAGCAGCTCCAGAAGAGGGTCTTTATAGGAGTTGTCTAGGGGAATGTGTTCATCTTGCTGACCTTCAAGGTGCCAGCTGATATATTTTGGCAGGGAAGCGAATTGACACTGATAAGAAGATCCCTCTGTGTATGAAGGTTTTGGGGAACAGTACAGAGAGAGATAAAGCAGCACTCGTGACTTCCCCACTGTGGAGTTCTGGGCTGAGGCCTCTAACTCCAGGTAATAACCGGGCTTTTTTTTCCCCAATGCCATCCATGTTCTAGGACCAGAAAAAAATCTTTTCAAAGTCTATACCCCATGCTGAGGAGCCAATTTCTTGTAACAATAGCTAACAATGAATCTTCCTGAAATCCCTTTTCCAATCAAAAGACAGGATGTCTCAGAGCAGGTAACACTGTATTAAGGCCAAGCTAAAAGCCCAGTCAGGACTTCTATGCTATAGATAAAACCACTAATAAAAGCAATGCTAAGATATTTTTGTGAAAGATTCAGAAAGAGCGCTAATTAACCCAGACGGGGAATCTTCCAAAGATGTATTCCTTCTGTTGAAGAATATCCTGTATTGGCATTTTTGTGAATCATTCTTGACATTTTGCCAGTTCTGCTGTCAGCTTGCAAGGGATACAGAAATAGTGAGTAGATTTTTAAAAGCAAAATCTATACAACAAGGTCTGATTACAAAACTACTGGACGGCTTTAAAAACAAACAAAACATAGAGATGATCATTCAATACACAACTTCCAGTAAAACCTCCTGTGGTGAAATTGTTTACTCTGATCTGGATGGAGGAGGTGTGAATGGGCTGACTTGGATTAAACTAGGGTTCTTTGGGGTGTGGACTAAAGGTATTTCAGATTATTAAGTAGTATTGCAACCATGGGTAAGCAGGCGGTCATGTGTACACACATTCATTCAATAAATGTTTACCCAACACCCATTTTATGCCATACATCGCTAATAAACATTTAAGAGAACAGTTATTACTTTTTATAAATACCAGTAATTGTTCTAGAACGAGTAGTCGCTAACTGTTGAAATGTGTATGCTCTTAATAACTGACCTCTTTTTCAATATGAATAGTGTACACAACCTCATTTTGAAAACATTAAAGCGGAATATGAACTAGTAAAATCGAAGTATGCATTTGCTAGTCCCTAACTTCTCCAGCTCCAGCCATCGCTTGGTATGGAAACTCTATTCACAAGGCCACTTTGATGAATATTATTCTTGAGTATTATCACCCAGAAGTTAGTAATAGTTTTAAAAGGTGTCATCACTAAAGTCACATTTCACATGGTCCCCATGTTACTCTAGAAAAGTGTTCCTGCCTTATTCACTCTACCCCCAACATGAGTGAGAAAGAAAAGATCATCGTCCCCTTCTCCCTCCCTGATTCCATCCCTTCTTCCCGTGGTCTTCAAATTGCAACTGGAGGCCAATACAATAAACACACCAGCTTCTGGGTCATCCAGAAATAAACAAGAGAAACAACCTTTAGACTAGGAACTCAACGCAGAGCCAGAGAAGATGACACAGTGTGTCTCATTGCAGCCTGAAAAGTGGGGTCTTGGAGAAGCTGCTATATAAACCAGAAAAAGGAATGTCTGCATCAAAGAAGATTCTTGCTCAGCTAAGGACACACAGGCCGCAAAAGCCGACTCGGGTGGCTGGTGCCTCAGGTTTGACCCTCATCCTCCAATTCCACATTTGTTTTTGTAAAACAACCAAATAAACAGAAATCAAAACAAACACAGAGAAATGGTCCAGTAATCAACTACCACATGCTACAAAACGGGGGCCTGAGAGCATTTATTAGAAAGTGCAGGATGTTTACTTTATGTTTGCAGAGCATTTGGCCTCTTCAGAGAGCAGGACTTGCATAAAGAAAACATTACTAATAATAAAACTTCGCAAAGCCCTGTGATACAGCGGCTGTGGAGCCCAGCCATTTCTTGGGCATAAATGCTTCCTATCTCTTCCGACAAAGGTGCCTGCTCTCACCCCTGTCATCTGATCCCTCCTGCAGGTCCTGGAGAGATCAGATCCTCTGCCTACCTCCACTGCTGTGGCGCTCAGCCCTCTGGTCATCCCTCCCCTGGTGTTGTCCAGACCACTGCTGGAGAAAACTGGTCTCTGGACACAACCTATCAGCAGGAGATGTGGCTGTGTGAGAAAGAGAACTCTCTTCTGGAATCGTATTTCTTTCTCTCCCCACCAATAGTCAGAATACTGAAAACAACTCTCTGAGTAATTGCTTTTAGAATAAATGTGCTCCCTCCCATTGCAAACCTCCTTCTCCCTTTTGTCTCTGGCTCCCTCCCCT
Source organism: Hystrix cristata (assembly GCA_004026905.1). Taxonomy (NCBI): domain Eukaryota; kingdom Metazoa; phylum Chordata; class Mammalia; order Rodentia; family Hystricidae; genus Hystrix; species Hystrix cristata. Next base: position 78,148 of record PVJO010007255.1, read on the forward strand.
CCTTCTTTGCTTCCTCCTGCCTCGGTAAGTGGCCAAATCTCTCTTCTCTTTTCCAGATAATACGTAAGACAGAGATCAAGTAAAATATGCCTACATGTAAAATTTACCCCCAACATTTCAAAATCTAGCCCTCACCTTTCCAGATTGTAAGGGAGATGGGCCTAGGTGAGAAACCCTGTCCATGGTCAAGCTCATGCATTCTAGGCAGCAATCAGGGCTCACGGTTTGTCACTGACCAGATCATATGGTCTATCTCCCAAGGCTTTTCCACAAACATTAACCTGAGGCACCTTGCTGGTGAGATATGATCCCATGTAGAAGTGCTAGTTCACTTTCCAGACCAGGTGCGTTGCATTGGTTAAAGCTGTTATCTTTGTTGCCATGCTATGTTTTGTGACTATACAATCAAGCCACCTCCAGTTTCCCTTTCACTTTCAGCCTAGATTCTCTGCTGTGACACTTGCTATGGATCTCTTTGAATAATTTTATCAACTGCACAAATCCTATAATCCGATCTCCTATGAGTTTGGCTCTCTCAAATTGTAGTTAAAATTATACAGATACACCTTTATCTAGGAGTTACTGCTGTGAACTTCCCTTCTACTAGGGAAGTAACACTATATTTAAGGTAGGTGTCTGCCAAATTAATGAAGTGTCAGCACCGTTTTCTGACAACATCCAATTTTCCAAATCTCCAGACACCAACTAGGTGCCCTACAATTCAATTTAGTCCTGACACTACCTACCTGGAGTTAGAGTCAGATCCCATGTGTTCAGGACTCAGTGCCACGAATACTATCCCCACTTAAAATACCAGTTTTAAATCCCATGATGCTACCTATACCTCTGTTATGGCTTGTATCTAGATGTCCTCCCAAAGCCTCATGGACCAATAGGTGGGGCTTTTCGAGCTGTCTGGATGTAGGATATGTGGTACTTGGATTAAGGGTGTGTGGTACTAAATTAGTCCACTGATCGGTTTAGCACAGGCCTGGGTGTGGATAATGGGAAGCCCCACCCTCGGTATGGGTGGCACCACAGAAAAGGATCACAGCCTGGATGGGATAAAAGGGAAAAAGAGGCTTACTTGCTGCCTCCTGGCTGCTCTGCCATGGACTGTTTCTCTTCTGCAATGCCCCTCTGCCGTGCCACTGTGCCTTGGGGCCAGGTTACTATGGACTGAAACCTCTGCAAACTGTGAGCTGAAATAAACTTTCCCTCCTTTACCTTGTGGGTGTCAGGTATTTTGTCTCAGCAATGAGGAAGTAAGTAATTAAGACAACCTCCAACCCACTGTCTGTAACTCCAGGGGCTTCTCAGAACACAGGAAAGCACTCTACTTCCTGGGACTGTTTTATAATGCAGGATACGGGAAGAGCCAAGTAGAACAGATATACAAGGAAATCTATAAAGCTAGAGATTGGGCCAACATTTGGGAATAAAGAACGAATGTATATTTCCTATTGTACCACAGAATATTATATAATTTGGAGAGCATGATCTCTGCCAAGTTAAGGGACACAGAGATACACCAATAGAAGGTGTACTGTGTGTTATGCATATTCTCAACTCCTCTGCATGCATGTGCAGTAATGTCTTTTAAAAGATAGACTCATCTGCAAACTAATTTAAGAGCCTAAATGTACCTCCAGATTTCAGGAACACTCCTTGGTACCTATTATCATGAAACTAGAATGAATTTAACTTTCTGTGCTACTCCTTGGCCCTTATCATCTTCAGAGGTAGGTAGATAGATAGATAGATAGATAGATAGATAGATAGACAGACAGACAGACAGACAGATAGATGATTCATCATTCTAGCCAGAGTACAAGCTCACTGAGAGGCACAGACCTTCTGCAAAATGTTTCTCCTACCATGACTAGTATCTACTGAAGTACTTTTCTAGATATCAATAAATGTTTGCTAAGTAATTAATGAAGTTATAAAAAGACTATTACTGCACATAATGATGATGATGATGATGATGATGATGATGATAAAAAATAATACCATTGAAATCACATTTATAACTTGCCAGGAAAGTTAGGAGGCATTATACACATAATAATTAATTTAATTTATGTGAAAAGGCTATGAAGGAGAACTACCATATTCTCCACAAGGGAGAAAACTGAAGTTTAGAGAAAAAATACAAAGAAACTACCTCAGGGTCATGCAAATAAGGGATGAAAAATGAGATCCCTGCTTCCTGATCTCCAGAATGTTAGAATTAGTAAGATTTTTCAATGCACAGATGAGAGGATTGACTGTTTCCAGCAAAATGGATCTTTCCACCATTTACAAACTCTTGTGAAAAGTTCTCTTTATAAACAGTTGGGGTTTTCAATGTGCTAAGATGGATACGTATAGATTTTAGTAAAAGTCATCTGTGTATTACTGAATGACTGACAATAATAAAAAAGAGTCTAATCCAACTCAATTTGCATACTTTCAATGTTGATTGGTCTTTAGGAATCTGCAGGCAAAAATACTTTAGAGCTTGAGTGTGTGGCATAGTCCCAGACATAAAAGATGCTATTTTGTAGAATGAGTTGAGCTTTGCTCTATAGTCTACTACATGCCTCTCAGTATAGAGACCACATCTAGAAAATGTTCATAGTTGTGTTCTTTATTAGTCTCACTTTCAGGGTCACACTTTTTTGGATCTTGGTCTCTTCCAGTGACAGGCAGCTCATGGATATTGATCTGGTCTTGACTACTGACCATGTCGGATGACCAGTATCATGACTTGCAATGTCTACCCATAATTTCTAATTTGGTTCATTTCAGTGTGTCTCTGAAGCTTGGAAGGATGTGTGGTTTGTTCACATATTTCATAAAAAAAGAAGAATCAAACTGGATTTTTAATCCAAAAGTCATATTTTCTTTCTTCTGTACCATGAAAAAAAGTGGAAGTTTCTTTGTCAATGGAGAAGTTCTCCCTCATTACAAATTAATCATTTGCCGAGAGGAGACTTGAGGTAATGGCACTGTGAGCTATTTAGGTTTACCAGATAGCATTATAGTCACAATTTACTTGATTAGAATAAATAAGTTTGATATTGTTTTCTACCTTGTGTTAATTATCCACACAACATATAAGATATTCTGACTCCTAAATTTTGGGGATCTTGACCTGAAGAAAAGATACACAAAGACTGCTAGAGTAGAAGCAATTAGCTTGATTATAATTACCATTAAAATAACAAAAACAAAGAAACAAGCATGTTAACAAAACAGAATATAGATGACAACATGTCCAAAAAACTCTTATACTGGGGCTCATTGTATGAAATAGCTCAAACTTTCACCAAGACGAAGACATAAGGGTGAGTGGATCTCTCTACTTATCTCTGGGCACCTGATGCTTGTTTAATTTCAGGGCCATTTTTTAATCCACATAACATTTGTTGCTGTATGGGCAGTCAGAAAACATGTAGCCACTTCTGAACACCAGAAGCATACACTAAGCATCCTCACATTACTACCAAACCACTTCCATCCCTCAGCTATAGTCACGATTCCACTCGTATCCCAATGTACCAACATTTTAGCCAAATTCATCTGGCATTAAGTAACAGATTACAGTCTTTTGTGAGATTTTGAGATTGCAATCATGAGGTTCATGAACATTTGGTTGAATTGATCTCTAAAATTAGTAATGTTTTCTTTGGGGAAAAGATTAATTAAAATTGTAATGACTGTAGGACCATTAAGGATTCCTATTTCTTTTTCATTCTATTTTTGCTACCTACATTTTCCTAGAATTTCATTCTCAGTATGTTTGCTTTGAATAATATAGCATATCATTACTTTAATCAATGCTACATCTATAAGTATTACCCATTTTTGTGCCTAATGTTGCTTATTTACGGTTTTCTTTCTACTCTTCTTATCAGAAAAATTGAACCATGTACTTTGTCTTTTCTAGGAATACACTTTGTGTTTTCTGATTGTCTCTCCATTATATCTATGTTTTGCTCCTCATAAATTTCTTCTATTAACATTATCATCTAATAATCATTTAATGATATTAAACATTAAATTATATTAAACAGTTTAATAACCATAATCATTTCCTCTTGAAGCTTGCGCTTATTTGATGTGATATGAAGAACTCTAAAACCAATCCTCAATGTCCCACATGTTAATTCCCAGGACTTGGGAACCTGATGAGATGGAACTCCCACATTATGCCATGTGACACAGTTGAATAGAAGGTATAGGGTTATTTGAACAAGCAGCATATAATCCTATAAGTCTTTCAAAAAGCACAGTTTTCTATACTTCATAGCAGCAGAGAGGGTCAGAGACTGGAAAGATCAGAGAGATTCGCTGTGTCATTGCTGGGATTGCGAACTGTAGCTACCTGTGTTCATGTAGTTGAGTTCTAAGATCTGCCCATTTGTGTGAAAGTGAAATACCAGGGGAAACTTGTGGGTCACTTTCCGAAAGACAAGGCGCTTGCCTTGAAATTTCTCATTCACAAATATTCTTACTGGTAAGACAAAATGAAAACCGAGATAACCTTGCAAAAACATGACAAGAATGGCAGAGCCTGCCTACCAGTCTCAAACCATTTATTTCTAGTGTGTTCTTGGAGGGAAATATAATGTCTATTTTATTAAAGCCTCGGTGTTTTAGGATCTCTTGATCACAGCAGCTTGGGCTGTACCTTAACCACTAAACATAAGAAGTTGCTCACTTAGTCTTCATGTTTTCACTTTTTTAAATTTTCTATCTCCTCATCCTTTGTGCAGCCTTCTGTTGTCATTCGGTGTTGTCATCCAATTTGTTAATTCCCTCTTCAGCCATGTCTAATTCACTGTTTATTCTTTGAATGTATAATTTTAGTTCTAGTGTTTTGCAATTGTGTTTAGCTCTTTATCAAATATATTGACTGATTTT